>JADNRV010000640.1:0-20176 GCA_015499995.1 Flammula alnicola
GTGAGCAAGAATATAAGGAAGCATCTTCGAAACTCACTCACAATAGCCTTTGGAATCGTAAACGGAAAGCATTAGTTCGCGAGGGAACAATAGAGATGATCAAATTACGCACAGAACGGGAGTTGAGGACTATCAAGAAATCTGTCATTTCCGCACCGGCTTGACCACCAAAACCTAATCCTGCGGTGCCTATTGCGCTGGGGGCAGACCAAGCTGAAAGAACAGCGACACAGACGCGTAAGCACATGAATCAAGATCCAGATTGCATCCAGAAGAAAATTAAGACGAACTTCCGTCATCCAACCTGGCAATGACTATGCCACTTCCTGCTCTAGCAGAAAACACAAAGCCTGCCTTGACAATAGTAAAGATTGCAAAGCCTTTTGCATTCTCAAGTATAGCGCGTGGGATGACGCCATCCAGTCCGTTATTACCGTTGTCAACGAATGATTTGACTGTGGGCAGCTTCGGTAAGCAACGGCTGGAGGAAGTAGAAAGAGAGCCCTACATATCTTGGCAGCTTTTTCGCATTCTTTGGGGAGTGGTTGGGGTAGCGGATTGCCGAGCTTCATGGCAGTGGAAGCAGGAGGAGAATGTTTATTTAAGTAAGTAATTACAAATTAGTTATCTTATCCGTTTCGGATCAATCCATTCATTCAAATTGTGCCATAACAAGTGACGCCCATGTCGGCATTTCATGGTAAAATCCTCCAGGGTCCTACCTACATGTGTCCGTACTCTTCGAGGCACCTATATACAGGGTCTTGCATAAATTCGTTCAGTTCATCTTGCGTGAGCTTGTTTGTACAGATTTGCATATGTACAAAAAAGGTTGTCACGCCTGTCGCTTCCACGATCGTGAGGTACTGATAGATTTGACGTTCTCTCGATGACCTGCTACACCAATGATCTCAGAAGAGCTGCGCGAGTCTGGCATTTTGAGCAGTAAAAGGTGCTCGAGAGATTGTTGAGCTTGCCGGCTGCACAGAGAGCAGTCTACAAGATCCTCGCACTCTACCATGAGTATGGCCAAGTTAATCCTCATGCACACCGCTCTGGCCACCCTCACATCCTTGACATGTCAATGCTAAATTATATATCATCCCTCTTGGATACAAATCCTACACTACATCTCGATGAAATTCAAGAGAAGCACGCTATTGAGGGCCCGAGGGTTAGACTATTCTGTGTTTTGTGGAGAAAAAGACCCGCAAAATCCATTGAAAAAGCGATAAAATCAAGGAACGGTCGCAACGATATTGCGACGGTGAGTTTCAACTCCCCAATATTGTATAGATCATTCAAAGTCCATCCTTATGATAGTCTAAGCCTAAGCCTGCATGCTGCGAGTTGCGGCGGAGCCAGAGCCATAATAATCTGTAGAGAAGAGCAGGTAGGATGAGTGTAAGGGGAGGACATGGGGAGCATGAAGGAAGTGAGAGTTGATGACAAGCGGTCTGGCCCGATACTGGTGTTTGTGGGGAAATATTAAAATAAATAAAATAATAAATCAAAAAATCAAAAAATCGAAGGAGGGAGAGGGAGAAATCTATTGCTTTTCACCAATCTCTTTGTTTGCGCTCAACTGTGCCCTGGCTGATAACATGGGCATGTGCGTGCACCGCCTGGTTTGGTTTGGTCATTGACTCTAGCTTAGATTGTGATTCTCGCCTGTCAGCTCCTGGACCCTTTTTGACTCCGGACCCTTTTCCCAGAACCCTTTTCTCAGAATTTACGCCCTATTTTCTGCACGGATACTCGCTTAGATGTGAAGTGAATCAAGTCTGCTCACGGCTGGGTGATTGTTGGCTTGCCCTTGGCAAACTCGCTTAGATCTGTCTGCCAAGCATCTTCTGGGATGCCTCGCAATCACAATAACCGCTCATTTGGGTGCGTAAAATTTAATTTTTAGTGAGCTACTAGGCTATCCTATGGTCTCAACACCTTTCCAACCCTCACTACAGGGCTTACTTGGCTGCTTCGCATTTCTTCCCCTGCAATTCACCTTTTTGCAATCCCGGCATGGATTCCCACAGTTTTTGACACATTGACGACCTGAGCACGTAGAAATTCCGCATTTTCGACATGTTCATTCATGCCTGACTTTATCCGCCACTTTCGGCAATCTAGTTCATCTTGAACCCGCTTCCTGGCAACTTTCTTGGCATCTGTGTGAGGGTGTCGATGTTGCACGGGCCGGTTGCGTATTGGGTCGGAATGACCTGGCATCGTCAAAGAGAGGCGCTGGTGCTGGCCAGATAGAAGAGGTAGTACCTGGGACAGACTACCATATTATTAGTGACTTGAACAATATATAAGGGAAGAAAGAAATACATACAATTTTCCCAGATAATAGTTGTACTGTAACACTCCCTCCGCCCACCACAGCCTTCCGTGGCCTTCCTACAGGCGGCTTTGGAATGTCGGCATGCCCATCTTCAGCGGCTGCCTTCTGCTTGGGCCCAGAGCCATGGGGACGACAACAGGACGGCGGGCACTTGCAGGGCGTCTGCGTTTTGGGCGTCCGCGTTTTGGGTGTCCTGCCACTGAGTCTGATGAGCTAGCGTGTTTGCGTTTTGGGTGCCGTGACCTTGAGTCTGGTGGGTTTGAAGCAGATGGTGTGTGAGTGGCTGTTTGCGTGGGTGTTGAAGCTGGTGCATCTTCAGCAACCAGCACAGACGAAGAGGGGTGGGAGAGGTGATCTTCTTGGGCCTCGTTGTGAGCAGATCGTGGCGGAGAAGGTGATCTGAGGCCATGCAAGGGTGTTGGAACTCGTGTATCTTCAGTCACAAGCACAAATGAGGGGGGATAGTTGTCAGCCTCATCGCAAGTGGATCGTGGTGGTGGCGAAGGCGACCCTAGGCTGACGCCGTCTGCGGAGTCGATAGAATACTCTAAAATAGAAACTGTCAGGTGAGAACTTAAGGGAAGTGGGCTAGTTCACCGTTCACGTACCCGAGTCCGGCATGTCAACATCCATGGAAAGGATGGATTTGGGCATGGCTCTGGCAAACCAAGCCTACAAATCAAATACAAATCAAATATCAGTTCACAACTTATAGAATGTTAGATAGAAAGAGGGAATTCTAACATATAGATTTCGAGGCAAAAGGCCAAATGTTGCAGTATAAGAATTGTGCTCCTCAGCTCCTGTGAACCGTATGCAACTGGTTCATTAGGATAGTCTGTATTCATCAGGGTGTTGTCCATGATTAATATCCTGTATTCACCGTGTTCATTTTCTGCTTGAAGAGCCGCGGAGAGGCAAAAGGATGACGAGGAGGCTTAGTACGAGTCGATTAGTAGGAGTCGAGTTTCAGAACGCGGCGCGCGCATTGAGACGTATCACGTGCCTCCTTACATAATTTTCAGTATCCAGTATCCAGTATCCGACACACGCATGAGATACTGGCCAGCGGTCTTGAAGCGGTTCTGACGTTTGAATCAATGATGTGACCTATTCGTGACACAGTCATCAAAGTTGCTCTATTGGGTAGGTGGCAACGGTGTACAAACAACTTTCAGCAAATCGTGAACTGAACGATATTATGCAAGACCCTGTAATATATTCGACGTTGCAGGATGGGCGGCCCCTTGAATTCATTCACCCTATCGCCTCCTCCCACTTCCCCACCACCTCTCGCACTGTCCAAGTTTCTGCTTTGCGTCGAGACTACACACGCATTTATCCTTGCGTAGCCACAAGAACTCCGCAAACCATTCCATCGGTCGTTCAACAGGCGGTGTAGTGTAGCCCTGAGTTTGGCAAATTGGGCACAGCCATTTTCTGAACGAGAGGTCTCGCCAGTAAGTGGTGCAGCCAGAATGCATTCCATCCACCTGTCTCATCCCCTTCTCTTCTCAGATTATTCCACAATGTTGACGAGCAAGAGTTGTCATTTTTGGCCAAGTGTTGTTCTTCTGTGGCTTTCAAGTTTCTCGCTGGTGCAGAGCACGGTAACACCGTTTATGCAGCAGGTCCGATTCATTCTGTTGTCTGATAATTTTCCTCGTTGATCGCATCTATGCTTTGCCTCAGTCTTTCTTCTTTGACTGGAATATCCCCGGGCAAGCTGTTCCTATACCCACTACACGTCTGTCCAGTTTTTTTTTGCGGACCGTTGTTTTTCAACTGAAATTTGCGTAGAGCAATGCCAAAGTATTCACATTGTCTGGTCACGGAGCACTGCAACTGGGTCAGTCATCTTCGAGAGACGAAATTATTCTTTCTAACAAGTCACAGGCCAAATCCAACTGCACCTTATTATCTCCAGGTTTACACGTCGTAAGATTTCTTTCCATTTACGTGCCACTAAGGCTCTTCTAATCGCTCCGGCAGGGCTTACACCATTCCAATCGTTATTCCAGTAGGAGACGTTCTTAGTTATGTGAGTTGTTTCCGCACTCGACAGATGGGCATTCACTCATAGAATTCATTGATTAGGATTGGGCCGTTCCTTTTGCTCCAGGAACTCTTGTACGTGTTAACAAATTGCTATGTCTCATTCCCACCTAAACAACCTTCAGTACCAAATATGCATGTTTGATAAATTTGGGAACACTGGAGGTTGTCAAGCGACTTATACAGTTATACCTCCCAGCTCAACGCCAACATGCGCAAATGTGACATTTGCTCCGCAACTCGGTGTCTCAGCTATAGTCGACAATGGACCGATGTCCCAATTCGGTTGGGTTGACCAAGTCGGTTCATAGCATTCCACTTTCATGCTTATCTTTCTGATCATGCTCCTGACAGTGTACAGATATTTCTCTGATACCAACAAACGGAACCGCTCCGTATACCCTCACAGTAATATATATTTTCCTTTGTATCGCGTAGATGTAATATCTAACATTTCGCAGGTTGCACCAGCTCTCCATCCTCCTTATAATATAACATCGTTTGATGCCAAACCTATAAACTGGACCGTCAGCCTTAATTGGGCATCGCCGTTTTTTATCAGCCTGGTCGATGCGAACGGAAGCAGTTGGGCTAATGGACCTTTACATGCTGGAGGCGGAGGGACGATCGCGTGTTTAGCGGGGAATGTGACTAGGTAAGCTGGCTGCCCAGTATCTTGTTCGATTTTATGTAAACTTAGTTTCTGTCTTTTAGTTCGAGCGAAGAAGTCAAACTGCCCATCGCGATTGGGTCCGGAGTTGGTGGATTGGTAGTTGGGATCCTGCTTGGGCTGTTAGGAGCATATCTTTTCCTGAAACGGCGCTTTAACCGGAAACTTGAAGCAAGCCGCTTCGTGGACCTGCCTTCAGGGCCTGGCACTCCAAATGCTTTAATGTTTAATCATGGGTCAGGGCCAGCGCAATATAGGCCGGTGCCTACGACGTCATCTTCAGGTGCAGTCAGTAACTCATTGCAAATGTCTAATCCTTCAACTCTCCTCCACCGAATGGGCCCCGGAACATCGCACTACCAAGTGGAACCATTTTCTATGCCAGATGAAGAAGGGCGCATGACGACGGAAATTCGATCCCCTACATCTGCTTATGTACGAAGAAATTTGGGCCGTGTCGTGTCGGCTCATGAGCCTGCTCCTATCGCACCTCCTGCTGGTGGTCAAAGCCAGGTCTACGTTCTTCACCATGATAGCAACGTCCCTCCAGTGACGATTTATCATCAAGACGGAACCCAAATTGTCGAACTTCCGCCTCGCTATCCGCCGTATTCGTCATCACAGAGCGAAGTGCTCAGCGAAGGGCGCAGTGCCAGTGATAGTCGAAGCGAAGGTACTTCGGGAAACGAGCTAATATTACACCAATCGAGACAACCAAATCAGATACGGAAGCCAGCACATTCTCCGTAGCCTTTCAGCACACGTAGCGGGAGACTAATTGGCTTTTATTTTCCTTCGCTCACCTCCGTGTACTTTGCGCGTTTTTCTTTGCAAATTTTGGGTTTGTCTACGGCGGACACGTAGACTAGTGGCATATATCAGGGTAGCATTTGTGACGAGCATAACGAGTTTAATGCCGAATACTACTGACAAACTAATTTACATAAACACCAATTGGGCAGCATTGCCAATCCTTATTTTCTTCCAAAGTACGCCAACCTGGGGCGGAAATATCGTGGGCAGGATTCTGCACCAATACTCGCTTGTCTGGTAACGCTTCAGCTGTCGACAATTGATAGGCTTGCAGGAGATCATGTCGCTCCTTCATGACATCAAGGTCATTTGGATCCCAGGCCTGGTGAGAGTAGTCATTATCAAAATGGCCAAGGTCTCGCGAAGAGTGCAGCTTACAGTTTTCGGAATTTGAGAGGGTGGCCTTAGTAGCAATGCTGTGATTGCCTCGAATTCTCCTTGGCCAGAGGTGAGACTCCTGAACAAGGCAAGCGTCCTTTGGTTACCGAGTCAATAAATTCGATAAACTTGAGAACCTGAATTACATACGCTGATTGGCTTGACATAAGTGATGGATCGTATCCCAATCCTTTCATGAGGTTTGACAAGGTATCTTTTTTCAGATCAATATATGAGGGCAAGGAGTTGATCCAGGTTTTAATGGTCCATGATACCCAGCAGGCGATATACATATAATATGATGGGTCGCTCTTGGGTTCTCCACCCTCGTTCGCTGTGTGCGGCCCTAGGAGTATCGAGACAAATTGTCGGCATAGCACATGAGGAAAGTCTGTATGCATAGCTTGCGCATGCCGCAAAAGTGGATCCCAAAAAGCTATAGAAGCCTTGCTGGGGAAGAGTGAATCGCTGGATGGTTGTCTCTTTCTGTTTCATCATCAGTCACCGAGAAATCGGAGAGCGAAAATGACGAACTTCTTGGACAGTGGCACAAGCATCCCTTTCTCGGCAAGACCATCGCAAAATCTCTCCAGGGCCCATGTTTCTTTCGCGTCTATGTCTGTTGCTGTACCGTCGAGAGACTGAATTGTCCAGCCAACCTCTCCGGCGGCAACGTTTGCCACGAGTTTGCTTTCGGCTATCCAGCGCTCGAGATCTCTTAATATGTTCACTAGTCTCGGCCTGTATTGGGTCATCAATGAGACATCTCGTGTCAAAGTTTTCATCGTGTTTCTGTAAAGCTTCAACATGGGTGTGAGTGGTCTGATGGGTGTTGACATTTGCTGTGCGGTGGAGACTGGGTTGAGGGTCGGAAGGAAATAATTGTTCAATAGCCATAACATAGACTGGCAAGGAAAGGGCATGAGCGATAATCTTCAGAATACGATGCCAGATGACATACTTGTCTACTTGCCTCCCTCAGGAGGTCAAGACTGGGGAGATCCTCATGGGTAGCAGCGTGGCGAAGTTCTACCAGCCAGCTCGGGATGCCTAGTTGTTGGGCTAAAGATATGATAGACCTTGCGTACGTTCCAACTTGGAGGGGGTCGACAAGGCCATTGACAAGTCTGAGGATGGCCGTCGCATAACTTTGTCTGAGAGAAAGAGCAGAGAGCGAAATTTGTTTCTCATCTTGAACGATAACTACTAGAAGTGCGAGGGTGGACTCAATGGCATGGGGCAGAGCTGTCACAGCTTTCCATGCAGAAATCTGTGAAAGAAGGTCAAGTGGACGAGTTGTACAGTGGCTTGAGAAGACTCACCCTATGTATTGCGAATATTTTAGACTCGATATCGCTCTCGTCACCATAGATGCACGCGCATATCTGTTCCAGTTCAGCTAAAGAGGACCAAGGAACTCTTCTGGGAAGCCTCATTGTACGAATGCCAAGCAGCAGTTGACCAAAAAAGCAGTTTAAAAGTAGCCCGCGATCTAATCTAATCTCGATGTATGTGGTAAGGGCAGCATTATCGAAACCCCTTATTAGACTGCCTTCAATACTACTACCAAGTCCCACCGACGGTTTCTTCACAAACTGCCACCATGCCTTCACCGCCAATTACGCTTTATATGACCACAATCGCGTCTCAGCCCGCTCTGCGGCAACGTCAAGGTGTGTTGAAGCGCCTCCTATCCCCAAAAGCCCGATCTCAGGGTTTTCATTCATGCAGAATACATTTTTCGCATCTTGCAGGTCAAGAAGATACCCTTTACAACTTATGACCTTGCTTCGGACGAGGATGCTAAACGCCTTTGGAGGAGAAAAGTCCCTGTAGGTCGGTATTTCATCTGTGGACTCTAACTACAGGTATCGCAGCCAACACTTGACGCGTTATATTTGTGTAGACAAGCAGCAGCTTCCTGGAATTCTTGTGGGCGGAAAGTTCCCTGGCGTATGTACTCGTTTACTCATAATTCCTGAATGGAACAATTGTCTTATGAACTGATCTTACTAGACCTTTGCGGAATTGTGAGTACCTTCAAGCCGAAGAATTCCCCCCATTCCATCTAACGTGCTTCATCCCAACCAGCGAAGACGCGGTTGAACACGACGAGCTCGATATATTTCTTCGACTAAACGAGAAATGGGACCCTGCATTCGACGAGGACAGGCCCCCACCCCCCGTCAAGCCCGTCGGCATCCCAGGCGCATCCTCGCCCCTGCAGATGACTCCCGACCATCTCAAGAGCAAAATGTTTCCCAAGTCCTCCTCGCCCTCGCCGCTGAAGGGCAAAAACACCCCAGTCAACAAGAAGACAGGCGAACTAGACCTTGGAGACGAGCTGAGTGGATATGGTCTTCAAGGGGTGAAGGTGACGCAAGACGAGCTGGCCGATCTGATTGCGGAACTCGGTCTGGACGGAGATGATGCTGGCGATTTAGTGAAGGGATTGAGCGAGCTGACAACGCCACCTCTGAAGCAGTCGAAGGCCACGGAAAAGCAGCCACAGGAGAAAAGAAATGAGAAAGATAACGAGGTGAAAGTTGAGGCTAAATCGACCAAAGGAGACGAGGTCAAAAGTGGCGAGGAAAGTAAAGGAGACTCCAAGGCAGACAAAGGCGATAGCGCCGTCGAAGAACTCAAACCCTCGCTGGAGAAGGCTTGAAGGATCTGGATTACTATTGGAATGACTGGGACTATTGGAAGTTAAGGATGCTATCTATACATGTAATTTCAATGTACAACATATTAGGCTATTATCGGAATTGCGGATATACGACTCAAGGCGGAAAAAGGGTGCGCCTCGACACCAGAACGGTATTTCCTGGGCACGTTAAGTTTCTGCGGCATCAGGTGATCCAATGCCAGATTTCGAAGAGCGTCTCCGCAGGCCTCTTGTAGATTCTTCAGCCGCAGAAGGCATGGTTTCAACAGGAGCCTCCGTTTTAGCCTTCCAGGGTAAGGATTAGTTCCACCAGTCACACAAAAGAATCGAACTACTCACCGTCCTGGATCCTTCTCCTGAACTCCTGCTTGATCTCGAACGCCTTCTTCGCCTCTCTCTCTCCTGAGCAGGGTATTGAGAAGCAGGAGGCAGGGACGAATCACTACGTTTAGGTTCGACTGCGCCTTCTGCCTCTTCGCTTTCCCCTGGCATGCTCGGTAAAACGAGCGGTAAGATGCAAGTTCCGAGAATCAAAGACAAAATCAACAAGAAAATTCCAGCGGATGCTAAGGATGATAGCATAGGGAAGCGAATCGCAAGACCGCTGAATAGGAGGTTAGCATGGGATTTGTAGGCCATGCACTACAAGACCTGTTGCTCACCGGATACCATGCGGAACAGCTAAACCTCGCAAAGAGGCCGATACAATGCTCACTTCGCGACCTTGGCCGGCTCCGAGTGTGGTCCATCCGTCTCGTCGACCAATTTCAATAGCTGCGGCTAAATTTGACTTGCTTGCAATAAAAGATTCTAGCAGGGGGACTTTGACATGCGTGCTAATCGCTTTTGAAAAGAAGAGAAATGATTGCGGCGGCAAGGCTATTGCCTAACTACCCTGTGAGTTCATTCCTTTGCACGAGGAGTTAATTCTACTTACAGGTCTACGAACATGAGCTAGTGTCTTGTTGCTCAGAGTGGATAACGTCAAGGTCGTCATGAAGTTTCCTAGTGCAATATTGGAGTCCGTATAAGGGACAAGAAGTTCGGCTGATATGTCATATCGTTGCTGAGGAATCAAAGTTGGAAGTTGAGCATATGCATATGGTGGGATTCCATCCCTATTACAACATATATTAGAGGTGCCAACTTAACCAGGTAATCTCGAGGAACTCACCCGTACTGCAGATATAGAGGGACTTCCCACCCGACAGACAGGTTTGACCACACAACCCAGCCAGCAGACGCAGAGAGCAGAAGAATGAGAGGAATAAATAAGGAGCAGACCAAAAGAGGAACTATTTTTGGCGCAAAAGGGCGAAGTGTAGATATACTCCGAGACAAAATAGCGACGAAAAGGTTCATTGGCGTGGCTATAACGGTCCACAGGATGCTTGAAGACTCGCCGCTACTGGACACAGCGGCGACGCGCTTATCACGACGAGTATCGACGCGGGACATGGTTCACACTGTCAGATTTGTTGACTGCACGAGCAGTTCACGAGCACAATTACGTCATACGCGCGTGATTCCTCTCTGCCACCATGTCCGTTGGCTCAAACGTCAAGGAGATCCTTGGCCTACATCCTCTGGCACCTAGCCTCGCGCGATATATATCGTCGCTCTCCACCCATGCTTCGCGAAGCGATCCAGCTATTCCAGAGGTCAAGTCTTATCCCGATGCCGTCTATTTCAACTACTTCGCACTCGGCCTTAGTCTCTTATTCTCCCCGAAGGACGGGTATAAACCAACTACAGGGCTCAAGTTGAGCGACCTGAATAGCGACAAATTAATTCTGGACAGCATCTACATCTATAACGTGCCGAAACAAGCTAACGCTCCAGCTAAAGGCACATCTCGTGCTGCTGAGCTAGCCTTCTCTACATACCCCATTTCTCCCTTCGTCTTGGCCATCGATCCTGATATCAAAGACAAGAATGGAAAACCTTTGTCTCGGCCGCCTACCTTGGATGTTCGCATGGACATTTCGGGGAAAGATTTCGTCCACGCTCTTGGAGAGCCTGATCGGAAGGGTGGCGGGGCAGGTCCTTCTTCTGGTTCTATTGGCATCTGGTGCGAATGGTCGCAGGATGGTATTATGGTGGAATTTGGAGGCGACGAGGCGAAAGGCCCTCAGGCATGGGAGCGAGGGAAAGATGCGATCTGGAAAATCATTACCATCTTTTCACCTGCTCAATGATGGATCATTTCACCTCTCCTCAGAAACATGCTTAGCAAGTCTACGACCGTGTAAATAGTTTCCAACTTTCGACCTGCTGATGCAGTGACTGTAACATATGATATAGCTTTAATCTCTGGCGTATGAGAATCCTTCCCATGTGATTCTCGTAAAGGCGTCAAAGTACACCTAACAAGCCTCTCAGTACCCATCACCTTCGTCACCACCACCATCACCACCATGGCCGTACCAGCAGATTTCACCATTCTCGACATCTCAGGCAAGTTCACCATGGTAGATTTCTGTCTTTCCACTTGATAGTATCCAAGATCTGATAGCATCATCTACAGAACAAGACCCTTTCGGACCCTCGTACGGATACCATCCTTAAGCTTCAAGGAATCAGCTGGCTCCAGAGAAAGGCGATCGCTTATGGTACCGTTACCCTCGCGATTAAGCACTACAAGGATGATGATGGCGTCGAGCATATCGACATCGATCAGACCATCACTGGCGGCCTCCCTGGCACCAGGGAGGAACGGACACTCTACTGGCAAGAGCGAGAGACCGAAGATGATCTATTTGGACACATCATCGGCAAGTCGAGGAGATGCAAAGCTGAGGAACTCGACATCCCTTTCCTTCAGGAAGGCTGGACAGCGGACACTCTCGAACACGGCCTCGTCCAATCATATGTGGAGAGCAACACACCGAAGAGTGGCACTGTTTGGATCGCCAACCAGGTAAGCGTTCAAAATCCCGATTTTATGCTTATCTTAGCTCATCGGATTCATAGTCTTGGGGTATTGAAGACATCAACGGGGAAAGGAGATACGTGAGGCATGTCAAGTTCACTGGACCCAAGGCTGAAGACATCGAAGCCAAGTTGATCTACGATTACCGTTAGCCTTTTCCATCTGGATTCTCTAGATAACCTGCTCACATATTTCTTACAGATGGTCCCTTGTAATTGTAAATTGTATTCCGAAAGGGAGGAATATATCCACGATAGCAAGTGCGCTACTTGAAGTAGATTATTTGTTATCTTATCTCTGATATGTATGTTTGTCTACATATGAGTTCATTTCAATATAAACCGATTGCCTATTTGACACACGATCATCACCGTCTCACGTATAATTCTGCCGAGTTGGTCATGCAACCGCCGTTTCGTCCTCCTCCCTACTCTCACTAGTGCAGTTGCTTCACGAGTTGTAGACAATAGCCGACCATCATGGAGATTCCCAATAGTGACCACACTCCAGCTTCTAGCTCGAGTTCGCGCTTGTCGACCAGTAAATCATCACCGGATGGCCCCAGTCGAAGCTTGTCGAAACAAAATTTGGTCGTGACGGAACGACCTTATGAACTAGAAACACTCTACGGCGAACCAATACACACTCGTCCGCGACGAGTCGTGACATGGCTTTCACGAGCTTCCCGTTCTTTCGCCGACCGTAATCCCCGTGCCCATGCCTGGGTCACAAAAGCAGTGTTGTATATAAGAGGGCCACGACCGAAAGTCGACCTACCTTGTACGTGGTTTATATAGGCGGCTGCTAAAGTCCAACATGACTCAAAATGTGATATCATAGTGCCATCGCCTTTGCTTGATATAGACAGGCACATCGCTGGGAGACACGTCGTCGCACCCATAGAATCCACACTCATCAAGGCCACGAGAGTGCTTACTTCTCCCTGGCTGCTTGTCTTGCTAATCGCGGCATATATCGTCGGCTTCGCCTTCTTTTCTCGGGCACAGTCATTCCTCACTCCTGAAGAGTCTTTCATTGGTTGCACTTCGACGTATTGGCTGGCCAACAATGGCTGTGGGCAAGATGGGGCAGCGTGTGGACCTTTCGACAACTCGACGTTCGACTTTCGATGCCCGGCGCAATGCGAAAATGTTATATTGCAAAATCCGAGAACAGTCGGGGACGAACAAATAGCATTCAAGCCGCTTATTGTAGGAGGCGGCGATGCCAATCGAACGTACAGAGGGGATAGCTTCATTTGCTCCGCTGCAATCCAAGCGTGAGTATTCATCCACATGTTCGAATCATTTACGCACCGTTGACACCCTGTTTCTCTCGTGTCCAGCGGCATCATCTCGAGCAGCAAAGGCGGCTGCGGCACACTACAACTCACAGGAAATTTCACAGACTTCCTTCCTTTCACTTCACACGGACTCACTTCGCTGGGTTTCCCCACAATCTTTCCCATTTCATTCCGGTTTTTTGATTCTACCCCCCTCTCTCATTGCTCGGACCTTCGAAACGACGCACTCGCATTCAATATCCTCGTCACATCTGCACTTTTCATCCTTCTCCGTCCAAAATCCATCGTGCTCTACTGGTGCCTCGTTTGCATCGGATTTTGGCACGTTGTGCTCTTCTCACAGCCGATGGGACCGCCCCCAAAATTAGATGTTGCGTTCGGTTCATTCCTCCCTGTGCTATTCATAGCGTATGCATTCTGGAGGCTCGCATTCCGATTCGTCTTGCCTGCGTTCAGGAACGCCCCGCTGGAATCTTGCATCTTGTATCTCAGCGGCTTTTGGGTCGGCATCCTTAACAATCTCACATTCGACAAACTCCCACTCAGCCGCCTCACGTCGTCCGACATAACAAAACGCAACGGTGCCATCACGACTTTGGTGGTCTTGTTGGTCATTATTACTGTTTTGGTGATTAATCAAGTGCGGGTTATACGTAAGACTGGTTGGTTACCGTATTACGCTGGATGGTACATCGCAGGCGGCCTTGTCACCCTCGTTCTGGCATTCCTGCCCGGACTTTCGCTCCGGCTGCATCATTATATTGTGCCGATGATAATTATACCTGGGACTGCATTCCCTACACGGCTTTCTGCGATTTATCAAGGTTTGTTGCTCGGCCTTTTCCTCAATGGAACTGCGGCATTTGGGTTCGATTCGATTCTACAAACCGCGGCTGATGTACGTTTCATTATCTTGCGTTGATTAACAAGAATATCTCATTATTTTGACCACAGCTTCGCCAAGATGCAGCCTTCGGATCTGATCTACCCGTCTGGTTGACAAACTCTACCAACTATAATACCTCTACTCCATTTGCCAACCAAACCATCCTGTGGGGCGCGCTGATCGACGACTGGGATGGCTTTGCGCTTTTGGTGGATGATGTACAGAGATACGCGGGCACAGCACTTAACTACTCCTTGGCATCTTTAAATGCCACCATCCCTCATTTCTTCCGACTCGCGGTGAGTGCCCTTGATTTCCCTTCTTGACCTGAACTTAAATGGTATTTTTTTACCTGATTAGTATACCTCGAACGGCTCAGCAGCAGATTTCACCATGGCCGCCACACTCTGGCCGAATGGTACATGGGTTGATCCCCTTCCTGGACCTTCCTAATTACCATCGTTGTGGATACTGGACAATTTATTTTGTATATTAGGCAGGTTAGTTATATAACTAATGACAAGTATCTAAAGGAGTAACAGTCATGAGGTCATTATCTGGGCGGCGTAGATGGCTAGACTGTCGTCATAGACATGGACCATATACAAAAGCACAGTTGAGGATAGATACCCTTTCTTTACTAACTAACTATGGATTCAAACACACCTCTTTCCTACGGTTGGATACAACAGGTTGATCCAAAATCCGGTCATACCTTCTACGTCCGTCATTAGCCGTGTCTACAAGTTGTTAGACATCTAATAAACATGGCCGTTGCAGGTCGACACGAAAGCAGATCCCCCTCGATCGATCTGGACTCATCCGTTCAAGGACGAACAATATCTGAATGAACATCCCGACGTACGCAACAAGGTTCGCGCCTCGAATAGTTTCGGTTCAGATAATTTGCTGCCTTTACCGTCGCACGAACTGCCTCGTCGTCATTCATTCAATGGCCGTGGAGCGACGCCAGTGGAGGTTCCGCCTCCCAAGCACAAGGAGGGGTTCTTTAAAAAGATGAAGACAAAAGCCATCCATTCAATGGAGCAGCATAACGAGAGGAAGAGACAACAATTGCTCATGGTAGCTTGTTAATTTCGTTTTGTGTGTTATGCAGAGTTGACCTAGTTTATTCAGCAACAACAACAGCAACAAAGGTTACAGAGTCAATTCGGAGGAAACCAGTATATCTCGCCACAGAGTGCCTATCCGCAAACTGGGTACTCGGGCATGGGGTATGGGTTAGGTCGTCGAGGAGGCATGGGAGGCATGGGAGGCATGGGAGGTATGGGGCTCCCGCTCATGGGAGGAATGGCAGGAGGCTTGTTGTTAGGTGATTTGTTGGGCAATAATAATAATGGCTATGGCGGTGGCGGTGGAGACTGGGGAGGTGGAGGAGATTTCGGGGGCGGGGGAGGAGATTGGAGCGGTGGCGGTGGTTTCGGATTCTAAATGGTCAATACGTAGATACTAACCTTACCGTGAGAAATACGAATAGTCGCGTCTTCCCCGTGTCATTTACTTACACCGTGCAGACATTCTGTCAGGTCTTCCCTCTGGGTTCCTTGGGGGATGGCTCCAACACTCCCCTCCTCTCTTAGTCCCCACATATGCATTCTGACTTCTCCGGATCTCAGTGAACTGTTGGAAAAAGCATCATTACCTCCCTTACCCCATATTCTGCAGTCTTTCTCTCCTCTTCCACAAGGTGCGACCTCGTTTCGCATTATTCGACACAATGACTAACAACTTTCGCATCCTTTCAGTTACAACTCGGACAGCAACCCTAGTTTCTATCCCACATGCGTCTTTTGCCCTCCGATTTTCAGACCTCCAAGACGTTGAAGAAGCATGCCGGGAAGATGAAGAACAGCGCGCCATTCGCAGCATCGATTGGATGTCAGCACGCATCAGCAAGCGCTGCGGAAAATGGGTACAGGATGCAGACATTCTGGGCGACAAAGAAGGCTTGCGAACACCTTGGTGGGACGAGCTTCGACGGTGTGTTGAAGGAGACTTTGTACCTGCGAAGACGGAGGGTTGGAATCATCCCGTTGCTCGTATGTTCATTCCTTTCTCTCTTCTTTTGAAATCCTTTAACACCCAGTGCAGTCATACTTGCTGTATCTACCACAGCACCCAATCCATTACAGGCCATTACTGCTCTTCATTCACGGAGTGTGCACTTTCCACCATGGGTAGACAGTAATTTCCTACGCTATACATTAATAATCCATCCTCAGCATTCACCTCTCTCCGACGAAGAGTACGTTAAATCACTCCATCAAGCATTTATATCGCAACTTACAACATTATCTATTGTAGAGCAGGTGCCCTGTTCAATGCAGTTAAGAAACAGTTTGGGTTACATAGCTATTTACTCCCTCTTGGCCTACCAAGAACGCCGCCTCCTCCTGTTCCTGTTCCTGCGCTTCTGCCGCGTTTGCCTCCACCTCCGTCACCCGATTCTCCACCGCAACAGGACCAATCGGCCCCTACCTCTCCTCACACTCCCGGAAGTCCTACAATCCTCAACACCCTGAGGATGGAGGAAAGAGACATTCAACAAACGGCCCGATTTACGCGCGAGTTTGTTGTTATGAGCCTAGTGCCATGGATGGAGAAATGTGTCATCGAATGGAACGAAAACGTGCGTAGATTTACTGGTATGCCGTACGTAAATAATTTTGACAATCTTAAATCATCGTTTTAGTTCTCTTCCACGCGTCGCCTTCCTTCGCGTCTTTTCTCCTCAACTCGTCGATTATTCGGTTCCCAGCCACCTACCCCAGCGCCTACACCCCCCATGTCATCATCATCATCATCTTCGCTTCCAGGTCGATCTACATCCGTGTCCCTAAATGGTGGACCCGCTCCTCCTTCCCAACAGCGTCGGCTGGCCGAATTTTCTACTATCTTGGGAGATTCCAAATTGGCCGTCACTGTATGGGAAGCTCTACGAAAGGATAGCAAAGGCGGCTCCGTGCGTTCTCTCCTTTTCCGCCAAGAATTCGTTTTAATTATAATAACACGTGTGCTTTGCAGGATATTCTTCCTCTACTATTATCGCCTTCGCCCGCTATTCCTCTCCACGCGCAAACCTCATTGACATCTATACATCCGCATATGTCAGACCTCCCCCCTCATGCGCAGATTCGCGCACTTTTATGCGCCGTTCGTTGGGAAGCGGGCATCTCGACGCAAGATTTCTTGAGTAACACGCTGGAAGGTGAACGATGGCTGGTCTGGGCCGCCAGCAATGTTCGTCATTCTCTCTCCTTTTTCTTGACAACTTGGATGCAGCTCTAACGGTTTGAATCAATTCAAGGCAGAAGAGGCGCCGTCCGCCTTGTTATTGGCTCAAGCCGCTCTTCTGAGCACAAAGAAAAAGGCAAGGAGGAGAGCTGCTCTGTGGTATGTCTTGGCCTCGAACAGGCTGGAGAAATGTGGCATCGTGAGTGCAACCACTGCACATTTATGTAGAGAAGACGACGAAATTTCGCCCCATTTGATAGAAACCATTGACGATGTACTTCTTGCGGAAAGCACAAGAACTTTATACCGTCAGGCCGTCAAAGGAGTTGTCACCTTCATTTTGGGATTCTGAAGGAAAATCACCAATGGTTGCAGAAGGTCAAGAGGAAATCATGTCTGGAATAGAACACCCGCTGGGTTTGTCTTCATTTGCAATACGGTTCGTTCGTCTGCTTACACGAATCTCGTTAGGCCGATTACTGTACACTACCGGCGAGGTAGCCGGTGCTGTTAGATTGTTTTTAAGTCTTTTAAGGGGAGCCTCCGCCTTTTCTAATTCAGGGCTACCCATGCTTGGAGATGGTACGCCAAAAGTACCAGGAAATGATAAACTCTATCTAGACGACTTTCGAGTCGCATACAATGTAAGTTGGGCTTCCACATCTTTCAGGAATCTGAATGGCTTAATGCATTTACTTTACACTCTTTAGTATTGGAAATCAACGGATCCCGACCAAGCGTCTGGCGCAAACCTCCAGATACCCCTCAAACTATGCGTCAGTAAACAATCACGGCTGAGGTTTCCTGGCGACAATATCAACGGTGATACGGACGTATGGTCGAGTCGACAAGAGGACTGGACGGCATTCTGGAGAGCGCAAGGAGGCAAGACAAGCATCGCGCCCAGCGGCAAGGTCAGCACGAACGGTATGATAAAGTTGTATGCAACGTGCGATGGTGTTCTGATTTCCACTTTCCAGAGCTTTTCTGGATAGACCTCATAATGCAGAACCCTTTGGACGCTGAGATCAACTTGTCGAATGTGACGCTTATTGTGCAAGAGACACAACTGTCCGGTTCTGATTCAATAGACGATTTCGTCGAAATAGAAGTGATCAAAGAGGTTACTCTGGCCCCGAAGGCATCCAGTTTAGTAAGTTGATTGACGGTGTCATCGTTACACTGTTTGATGGTAGACTCTCTCCAGGTTCCAATATCGCTTAAATCGAAACGCCCCGCAAAATTGAGCATAACGCACGCGAAATACGACTTCCTCTCACAACTACCAATAACGGAATCTCTGGCCTCCCGTGGCGTAGATTGCACGATACCGCATTACAGAGGCAGCAGCCCACTTATGCTCCGGATGTTGTCATCAAAGTTGAAGTGGTACCTTCTGACCATAGACTTCTTATAAGCTACATCGAGGATGAGCGCCTGGTCTTGTTACAAGGCGAAAACAAGTCCATAAGGATGTGGTTGACGAATGCAGGACACGGCCTATCACAGAGATTTGGATGGTCTCTGGAGCGGATGATGAGATTTGGGTTGGTGCAGAAGATATCTCCGAGGACTGTGAGTACTGCATTGCCTTCGCTGTTCTTGACCTAACTTATTTTGCTAGCGAAAGCCTTGACTGAGATCGTCCGGTCACAGAATTCGTTGAAACCCCAAGAACCACGCCGTCTGTCCCTCAAGGGCTCAGAACACTCATCTGGTCTTCAACCCGGAGAAGGTATAGAAGTGTCTGCCATACTCCATGCAGAATCGACCGGAAACCATGAGCTCTCTTTCTTGTTTGTCTTTCGAGAGGTTCGTGCTGTCTTTCCTCTCTGTTGTCAACTTTTCGCAATGATCTGAATATGACTGTTAGGATGATTCACAACCTTTCTATTCGACGAAATTGGCGCGCTCGTATGAAGTCCAACCGTTATTCGAGATATCGGTATCTGCAGAACCATCGCAATTGGAGAATCATGCATACATTTTAGATGTGGACATGACGAACGTTTCACAGACAACGTCAGTCGATATCACGCAAATTACGTCCTTGAGTCCTCAGTGGCAATGCAAATCTCTGACCGAGCACATTGTAAGCTGCCTCCCATAATTTGCTAGATATTAACTCACTCAGGTCACTTCAGAGGTACAATGGCACCGTCGCAGTGTTCTCGGTTCCTTTTGGGCGTATCTCCTTGGTCGGAAGGGTCCGGCTCTCGCGAGACACTAGAATATGTTTCAGAGAAACTCAGTAATCTCTTGAAAGGTGTAGAAATCGGTCCTTCAGCACCTCCTGATATAGATTTACACTGTAGCCACATTTCTAAGGTACGCATTTTTTTACGAGCCCAGATGCTCAGACACTAACAGATTAAGCAGGCACCTAAGAGGAAGTCAATGCAAGGCGCAGCAATCATGAACTTCATTCAGAGCGGTCGACGGAAATATGTATCACGCAACATTGCGCGAGTTCATCCTTACATCACGCCGACTTCCCACCCTGCTATATTCCCTCTGTATAACCCTGCCGCTGTCGACCTCATCGTGTTTTGGGAAATTCCTTCTCGAAATATTTCAGGTCATCTAAATGCATGGCATCACGCTTGGAGCCGGACATGCTGCCTTGGAAGGTATCCTGGAAGAAGCAGAGAGCGCAAAGGTGAAACGGAGCATGTATGCAGAAACACGACGCGAGAATATGGAGGTGCTAGATGCGATTCGCGGTAGCGAGTGGAATGTCGAAATGAACCCTGTCGTATTGTCTACGAGGGATATTGGCACAAAATTACATTTTTACAACTGGGTGAGTAGTTCTGTTTTCAGATCACAAGGGTTTCGTTTCTGATTTCACCAGGCCTTGTCATATACC
>JADNRV010000641.1:0-20153 GCA_015499995.1 Flammula alnicola
AATCCTGGGAATCCACCAGAAGCAATGCGAAGGCTAATATACAAATGACAACTACAGCAGGGCGGGGTAAATCAGAGTGAATGGGAGGAATATGAAATAACTAATTGTACTCTAATGTCGAACACGCTTGTAAAACAGAACATATGCCTTTTGGCCCTATTTTTTTTGGAAACAGGGCATTAGAGTCATTCTTACATGAGGAGATATAGGCAAAGGCAACGTACGACAACTTGCTTTGCGTCTACAGGTTTAACACTGCTATCGTCGCAGTACATCCAACCGCCTCTTGACGCGATGAAGGCGGTATCTATCCAAAATGAGAACGGTGTAAATGGCAGATTCCTAAGGACGACTTACAATGACCACTACTAAGATTACCGTATGGTTTGTTACTCCATACAAGTCATAGCGGTATGGAGGCAACTGGTGCGTGGGTCCTCCAGTGACATTGGAAGACCGCCATTCAACATTGACTTGTCAGCACCAGGAGGCAAAGGAGGAGGCATATAGTTTGTAAGATCCAGACTTTTCATGGGAAAATCAACGAAGGTATCGATCTTATCAGAGAATCGTCCATTGGCTTCGAATCGCTTTAGATGAATCATCAACACGGGGGGCAATCGGGCAAGCGACAGTCTCTTCGATGCGCGTCGTTTGGCCTTGCACTGCGGGCAATCCCTGGAGATCAAGGTAAAAATATTTTCGATAATTGAAAAAAGCGCAACATACCATGCGTCGTCCTTCTCGAGTGTCTCTTCATTGAAGAAGGCATCCAGACAACGCTCAATGGGAACCTTGCCACTTCTTGCATTCGGGATTGGTAGTTGCAATATTGAAAACACGTTGTATGTCGTCGACGTCTATTCATAGTTGAATAACTAGAACCTTTGCGGTGTCTTTTTTACGCACCTTATGGCAGGTCAGACATTCCAATCGATTCCGGAACTGTCCTTGGAAGAAATCCACGACCAACTATCATTCCGAGACCGCCATGCTCGCCACTCTCTGTCGCTGGCTATTTGTGGTGGCAAACGCTCTAACTCGGCTTCTTCTTCGGGCGAAGGAGTATAAGACGGTTTCGCCAGAATACGATTCAGGTCCTCGTGGATTCCGTCCATCAGGAAGCTCAGGAATTCTTGAGAGTCGTGCTGATCCGAGCCATTATATTGTGATTTCAATTGACATATTGATTTCTAAAAGCCACGAAAAACAAAATTAGTAATGGATTAAACGAGATAGGACGCAATATTTACCCTGAAGTCGATCGGTGTGAGATACGGCAAGTCTCCGCCCCACATCTCATGCAGCAACTTCGCAAAAGCCCTGCTAATTTTCCTTTTGAACCAAGGGGATTGGTGTAGTTGACAGCATTCTTCCAACGACCCTCTGGACAAAATCGTCAATGCAAATAAATTGCTTACATTACAAAAGATTCTCACCGGTGAAAAACCTCGCAAAAGGCACCGTCGCGCTCAGACACTGTATGGGCGCATTCATATAGCAAGTGTTGCCTAAATTTTTTAAACCTGATGTTCCGATCTGAGTGTCAGGCCAATATCCAACAGGATAATCCGATTGAATCCGGGGAGGTTTAGGCCCACACCACCAGGACCATGGCCAGAACTAGCGGATGTTGGCGAAAAGGGCGACGCAACTTGCTGGACACGCGGTCGGTGTCTTGTCTTTCCAACGTCGGCGCAGCGACAGGCGGCGGCCGGAGGATCGTAGGCGATGTCAGTTCAGGATAATCAACATGTGGCCGCCCGTTGAGTCCAGAAAGAGCTTCTTGCGACTGATCGACGAAGTCGCTACGTCTACGGGAAAGCTGCGAAGGGTTGATGGAAGCTTGGGGAGGCGAGGTGATATCGTATTGTGCAGGAGGTGTGGTCAACGGACTAGCAGAAGATGGGACGAAAGGAGCTCCAGGGCCTGATAAGTTTGGGGATATATGCCGTGGGAATTGGGGGTATGAAATTGGAGAGCCCGACGGTATAGGGCCAGATGAGAGGGACTGAGTAGACATGACAGGAGATGTGATCTGAACGAACGGAAGGTCAGTTGCTTTATCTCGTTTCGAATAATTGAATAGCGTACGGTATCGTTCATACTTCTAGTAAATGAGATTGAGCTTGAACTCGGGCGAAGGATGGCAGGTCGACGAATCAAAGATTTGTCGCCGTTGGCGGGATAGGTACCGTTATATCCTGGATCAGCAGGCGATCTGCAACCCAGAAACGTAAGCAAATAAGTTTTAAGAACATGCTAAAAGGGCGAACCTCGTATGACCTGAGTGATCCAAGGACATGGACGGGCGATGATCGCTGAATGATGCATTATTGCCAAATTCTTGTCGTCGGGGCGTCCAAACTTCATGCGCAGTCCCCGTACTGTTGCTAGCAACGGCAGTTCCATTGCTATATGTGTTATTTAGGTTTGAACTGCCTGCCAGCAAGAGAGAGCTCGGGGTACCCCTTGTCGCGACTGGTTTCTGGATCTCCATGTACGACGGCCCTCTCACGAGCTCCGTCTCATTGAGGTCTCTCTTCCAAGCGTCGATACCGCCGACGAGCATCATCGGCATGCGTTTGAGCATCTTTCGGAACGCTTGCTCATTTATCACGCGCACAAGTACAGAGAGCGGGGTATTTTCACCACCAAAGGACGTCGAGGAGCCATCATATACTGCAACCAAGTCGAATTTGTCACGGTTACCGAATAAACTCGCCTCTTGACGCGGTCCGATGACCATCGAGTTTTCCAATGCCTCTGCCGTCACACTAAAGAAGGAATATAAACGGAGGTCTGCTAATAATAGAACAACAGAAGAAGACTTACCCTTCTCGCATGAGGACTGATGGTTCAATACAAACGACTGCGTTCGCTTTGATATGTTCTCGATCGAAATCTGCTCGATTCCGGGCGTCAATGAGCAACACGTTGTGATCGCGGAAGTATGCCAAAAGGTCTTTCGGGAAAGCGGTATTTTTGACGGGTATAGGAACTTTTGGTGTTGATGAGCCGGCACTGACGCCGTTCGAGAGCCCGGATGGTTTAAGGGGTACATTTGATCTATTCGGAGAGGGGGGCCGACTGGCGAAGGTATTGTTAGTAGGGGTGATGGGAGTACTTGAAGGACGCTCGATGGGTACTGTGAAGTTTCGAAATGAAGACAGAGGAGACGCAGACGACTCCCCATTGCGTAAATCCTTCCCATATGGCTTGGACGTGCTAGCAATGCCGGATGGGACGGAAGGAAGGGAAAAGGCGGGATCTTCATCTAGCTCGTCGATGGACGGGAAAGCCTGGTTAAAGCCGCTGAGGTCATAACTGCCCATCATAGAATGGTTTGGAGGGGACGAAGACGGTGTGGAGGAAGGTGAAGGAGGACCCAGGGTTGAGGGCGAGACGAATGCATGAATTGACTGTGAAGAGGCGGAGTGGGACGGTACAATTGATGTAGGAGCAGAGGCGTTGAAATGAGGGTTATTGGGGAAATTCCTTGGAGAGATCGGCGGAGTGGGTAGATTTGTATGGTCGCGTATCTTGGTCTGACCGAGGGATAATCCACTGTCTTGTAAAGCTCGAAGACGATCTGCAATTGATCCCCCTGTGGGCGTGTCTTTAGTCTCACTACAGGAAGGTCGTCAGATGGAAATTGGGTGCAACGAGTACCGGTAGACGTACGCAGCGTGAGCCTTTTCGAGTGCCTTTAGTTTCTCTTCAACGGCATTGGTTCGGGCACTAATGTCACGACCATCGCTCTAAATATCGTCAATGAACTGAGTAAATGCTGTGTGGAACGAGTGGGGAGGACGCACTTCAAGAAAGTCGTTCAACTCTTTCCGAATGACACCACCCTTTCCCTTAGACTCCTGGACATACTCCGGTGAATCCATCGTCATCTTTGCTAGTGTTGCCGCCTTTATATAGGAGCCAAAAGCACTTCTCAAATCCCCCTTGGCTTCGTGCTCCTTGGCAGAAAGAATCTGTGTCCGAGCCGTCTTGATGAGAGTAATGGCTGAAACTCCCCGGGCTTCCTTGTTGACACCCTCCTTGGCCTTTGTCTTGATCTCGGCAACTGACATATCGCTGTAGTAGCGACTGGGGCCATTTTGTGCAGCTGAGGCCGTGGATGACTTTTGGTGGACATTCTGCGGTAGGGATGACATCCACTTACTCGAGTGCGATGTGCCGAAGCCTCCGGTCCCCGGTGGGTTGTTCGGATGGAGAGCAACCCCGGGCATGAGATTACAGTAGTCTTACACTCTTTGCGCTTTCTAGAGCGAAAGAATGGGAAAGGAACGAAAAAGAGGGAGCGCAGGATATGAATCAGCACCGGCAAGTACGAGCCCAGAGTGTTGTGATTACCTAATCCGTTCGCTGCCCAAAGTCTCCTTGCTCTTAGCTTTCACTGCGCACTGCTGTGCACTCGATGTCTGGAGCACCTTTCGCGCGGCAAATCACGCAGCAACTATGAAAATGTCATACATAGCCTCACTAAGGATTAGCTCACGTGTTATTCGTCGACATAAATTTTCCAGATGCGCACATGGCCGACGCCGGCGACAATCGATGGCCTACTTTCAACACTTGGTAAGTACTTGGCTTCCAACAGGCGACACCGGAAAACATCGAAGCCGCATCGAAGCCACCTAGGTTCATGAAGCATTTCGTCGATCTCGCTTCATTTCTCTCCGCTGCCGTGCGAAGGAGAACCCATCGCTCATTCTCATCCACGTTCGTCGCCAATTCTTTGGCGTGTTGTTTTAGAAAACGTGGCTCGGAAATTGTAAACCCTCATCTTTTTTCGACAAAAATCACATCACATCCTCCTCCGATGCTCGAGTCTATCGACTATTAGCTATATGCGTTTTGATCATTCTTATGTACCTCTGATTTGCTTGATCTTTACTTTCCAACAACAATAGTTCAGCATGCCTAAAGATTGCTTTTGTTACGTATACGTAGGATCCTTGATTGCTCTATTACAGCACGTTTCTCATATAAAAATAACGACGACTTGCGTGGTACTTGTGTGGTACAACTCTTTCACATCAAATCGTAGATTTCAGGCTGATTTTACCGAGACTTTTGCGGTGATTATCGGTCTTTTACATTTCTCCCAACTTTATCACTCCATCTCACCATCCCCGGTGTCCCGACTTATTTAATCATAGCTGAGTCTAAACGACCCTCAGGCTCCGAGTCAATTATCTGTATCTGCCTCATTGTTAAGTCATGGACGATAGAGCATTAAGGTTTTGATGACTGGGAAACCTAAAGAATCTCCAAGAACTTCGCAGAAGGTACCCACTGAATGATACTTAGCTCCATCACCTCAGGACGGCAACATACCGCGCTTCCTAACTCTGGTGAGAGCCACTCCTGCACTGGTGGAATCTCTCGATACCTCTAGACCATCATGGTTAAACGCCCCAAGTCTCCCGAAATCGTGGAAGATGCGAGATACTTCACCGTCTACCAGCCCTACCCACTCAACGCGAACTGGGTCCTAGAGGACGATCAGATGCAGTGTGCGATGTGGGTTGCAGAGTGCATTGGTGTGAATCACCTATGGGCGATTCACGAGAAACCCAAGGTGAGCCTCGTTTGCGCCATCGTTGATCCTGCCGTTCCTAATTGGCGTTGGGCGTGGCCGTCGTTCCTTCCAGGCCCGCGGTATGATCTTGCTTGAGGTCTCAAAAGCTTTCACCGACCACGGCCGTTTACTGGGCGAGCATCGTTGGTCCGAGTTCTTGAAAGATCCAACCGAAGAGGAGAAACCCAGAGTCACGCAGGTTTTCCACAGTTTTTACGCTAAAGGCCGCGATGCGCAGAAAGATGGTTCGTAATCAATCTAGCCCACGTTCTTTGGTCGTCCTCGAATTTAATTGTGATCCAAGGTTGGAAGGCCATCACTATCAGTTGCAAATGGTTCAAGGGTTGGGCTCCTGGCAAAGGGTACGTACGCCAAGTTATCTCTTTCAAACAAGCGCTCAGTATCTTCGCCTCAACTACTCAGAAAAATCGTTCAGCCATACCCAGACACCCATTGGTGTCAAACGCCGGTCGGAGACAAAACCAACAAGACACTGTGCCGGCCGCTCCCAGTTGAGCAAAAGGTTCCACCTCGTGTGCAACCTCCAGGTGAGTCTTAGTGCTTTTGCCTTATTTAGAGCATAGTTACTCTGACCCTCATGATATTGTCCAGTTGTCGGTTCGTCTACTTGGGTGGCGAAACAAGTCGAAGGACCTCCAACTAAAGCCGCTCTCGTCAATGCTTGGTCCAAAAAGGTAGCACCCGTCAATACCAATAAAGCGAATCAGGCCGGCGAGAAGACCCAATCAGGTCGAGTACAATTTTGCGCGAATGCTTCCAGTTCTAACACATATTCAGGTGGAAGCACCGAACCTGCCGCCTCCAACAAATCCGCAGCTAAAGGAGGTTCCAAAGGCACTTGTTCGTTGATCAGCACTCGTTAACCTGCTGAGTAACTTCTGACATTTTTTTCTCTAGGGGGTAAACCCGCGTCATTGCGGAATTTCGCAAGGGAAGCCACGAAACCAAATGGGTCCAAAGGCAAATCAGCGTGGGCGAAACCAATGCAGTCATCGGCCTCTACCTCAGGCGCTCCATCTCCTTGGAACGAAGAATCGCCTGCCGGGCCTGTAAACGCATGTTCGTCTTCAGATATGCTCTTCCACTATTGATAATTTATACTGAACTGCTAGTCTTCGATGAATTATAGGGGCCAAATCTCCACCGTCCTTTCGTGCTAAACCTAGTCAAGGTGTAACACTTCCTTCAACTGGGAGCAATTCTCGATGGGGCCAACCTTCCCATCTGGAGGGCAACTCTACATATGCGCCTTCCAACGACTCATGTTCGTCAGTTGATTTATTCGAAATGACATCTCATATTTACATATTGCACAGGGTATACCGAAGACTCTTACAAGAAAGATAAAGGAAAAGACCGGGCTCAAAACACACCCGACTCTGGCAGTGGCACCAATTCAAATTGGAGCACACGTCCTTCCTCTCCTCGCAAAGCCCGATCAAAGCCGGAAAAAGCTCGAAAAAAAGAGGAGCCTCCGCCCGTCTCGACCTTGCCAGCCTACGAGTACAAAGAGACGGTCACACCAGCCTTCGACTACGATAATCTCGATTTCGGAACGCCCCAGGGGGGGAAGCTCGAGGACTGGGGTTTCCCGCCGGCCGAGCCTGCGAAGAACGCTGAAGGCAAGGGCAAGAAGGTTGACGAGACTGTTGAAAACTTCGATTTCGGGCCACCTATGGATTGGGGTCCTCCGCCTCCCGAGAAGAAGAGCGCGGGGAAGAAACGGACAGAAAAGACTGGGAACGATAAGATGGATGTCGACAAACCTGACCCTAATTATGGTACATGGGGTTCATGGGGTGCTGAGCCTGCCGAGTCCAAAAATAAAGCCGCCGGCAAGAAAAGGAAGGATCCCGATACTTTTGAAGATTATGGCGCGGCGCAAGGCAGTATGGGGGACTGGGGTGCCACTCCACCCCCGAGCCCGAGAACAAAGTTGACGAGACGACCGACACATTTGATTACGACAACCTCAATTTCGGAGCGCCCAAAGGCAATCTCGCCGACTGGGGGTTCCCACCAGCGCCAGCGGAAGAGAAGACGGACGCGGATATGGACGAATCCGAGTTCAATCCATGGGAGAAAAAAGAGGCACCCGTGGATCTGAGTGCTTGGGGTCCTCTGCCCACGACAGAAGATCTTGGTGAACAAATCGATTGGGAGACTCTCTTCAACAGCGACACTGGAAGGAAGAAGAAGAAGGTATTGATATGCCCTACCCATAACATTGCATGCAAGAAAGGTATATGTCGTGATATGGCGAGACTCGTGGGGGAGGAGGAGTGGAAAGCGAAGAACGGAATCACCGATTCAGAGGGACAAGGTCAATAAATGTCTTTTGGGATTGGACAGTCCTTGCTAACTTAATTTCATCTCAGGGCTGAGGGACAGAAGTCACATAGAGCATGATGCCAGAAAACCTCCCACACGTCCCAGAGGGAGCAAACGGGGCCCACGGGTGAGGAAAAGAAAAGAGCCATCTTTCATAGGACGCATGAGAGGGTTCGAAGATCCCGAGCATGAAGAAACCGAAGGAGCCACGAACACAGAGGCAGGGACAGGGGCAGAGGCAGAGGCAGAACCTTGGCAAGCTCCTATTGGCGGGAGCATCGATGAATGGAAACCGCAACCGCAATGGGAGGGTTGGACTTGATTATTATATCGGTCAGCCTTATGCTTAAAGCTTAAACGCTAGCAGAAGGAAATGCGTCTTACTACCTCCTTTGAATGCTTAGGGTCTTGTTGCAACTTGGGAAGCACAACAATTAGGAATGGACTGAATCGCACTGCTCTCAGGCTCTGACCAGCCTGTTATTATGTTGCTTTGACATCATGATCATGTATCGTTCGTTATCTATATAGCTTGCAATAAATGTATTTCTAGTCTCCTAACAGACCAAACGTGCACCGTGCGGTTATGCATATGGACGTTATGACCTATAGTATTAGCGCCTTGATAGAGCTTGACAATGATAGAGCCTTACTGATCGTTTTGCGTTACACAGTGTCTTGCCATAACTGCCGAAAATGCAACATTTTATTGATAGATCTGTGGTCCTGGACGACACAATTACGTTATTTGAGGGTTTGACGACTGGGAAACGTAAAGAATGAGCCCAAGAACTTTGCAGAATCCACTGAAGGGCGTCCCCATATGTGCAATCATATGTACCTGCAGACGCCGTTCGCTGTCAGTGTCAGTGTCAGTGTCAGTACAGGCTGAGTACGGCGGCAGTTTGCATTTTCCTATTGCTATCGGGTTTCTATATATAGATCGATTGTCGTGTAATTATATAAGGCCTGTAAAGGAGGCTACCGCGCTTCCCGGCTTTGGTGGCTGCCACTCCTACCCTTGTGTAATCTCTCGATACCTCTAGACCATCATGGTTAAACGCCCCAAGTCTCCCGAAATCGTGGAAGATGCGAGATACTTCACCGTCTACCAGCCCTATCCACTCAACGCAAATTGGGTCCTAGAGGACGATCAGATGCAGTGTGCGATGTGGATTGCAGAATGCATTGGTGCAAATCACCTCTGGGCGATTCACGAGAAACCCAAGGTGAGCCTCGTTTGCGCCATCGTTGATCCTGCCGTTCCTAATTGGCGTTGGGCGTGGCCGTCGTTCCTTCCAGGCCCGCGGTATGATCTTGCTTGAGGTCTCAAAAGCTTTCACCGACCACGGCCGTTTACTGGGCGAGCATCGTTGGTCCGAGTTCTTGAAAGATTCGACAGAAGAGGAGAACCCCAGAGTCACCCAGGTTTTCCATAGTTTTTACGCTAAAGGCCGCGATGCGCAGAAGGACGGTTCGTAATCCATCTAGCTCACGCTCACTGATTGTCCTCTGATTATGATCCAAGGTTGGAAGGTCATCACTGTCAGTTCCCGATGGTTCAAGGGTTGGGCTCCTGGAAAAGGGTACGTACGCCAAATTGTCTCTTTCAAACAAGCGCTCATCGTCTTCGCTGCAACTACTCAGAAAAATCGTTCAGCCATACCCAGACACCCATTGGTGTCAAACGCCGTTTGAAGACAAAACCAACAAGACGCTCTGCCGCCCGCTTCCAGTCGAGCAAAAGCCCCCGCCGCCTCGTGTCCAACCTCCAGGTAAGTCATAGCGTTTTGCCCGTTTAGTTATTCTGACTCTCGTGGTATTATCCAGTTGTCGGTTCTTCTACTTGGGTGGCGAAACAAGGCGAAGGGCTCCCAACTAAAGCTGCTCTCACTAGGGCTTGGTCCAAAAAGGACACACCTGTCGATACCAATAAAGCGAATCAGCCTGCCGAGCAAACCCGCACCACGGCCCTACCTCCTCCACCTCAATCAGGTCGAGGCCAATTTTGCGTGAATGGTTCCAGTTCTAACGCATATTCAGGTGGAAGCAACGAACTTCCAGCCGCCAACCAACCCACACCTAAAGGAGGTTCCAGGGGCCCACGTTCGTTGACTAGCACTCATTCTACTGAGTGCCTTCTAACATCATTTTTCTCTAGGGGGGAAACCTATCCCATTGCAGACATTCGCAAGCGAAGCCACGAAACCAAAAGGCAAATTCGCGTGGGCGAAACCAATGCAGCGGTCGACCTCTACCTCAGGCACTCAATCTCCTTTCAGCGAGGAACCACCCACTGGCCCTGTAAACGCATGTTCGTCATATATACTCTTCCAATATCGATAAGCTGCGTGTATTGATTGGGCTTTAGGGTTCAAACCACTCAAAGTTGCACCGTCTCTCCGTGCTAAACCTAGTCAAGGTCCAACACCTGCTTCGACTGAGGGCAGTTCTCCATGGGGCGAACCTTCTCCTCTGGAGGGCAACTCTACGTATGTGCCTTCAAACGACTCATGTTCGTCATTTTATTTATTCGAAATGAAATCTCTCACATTTACGTATCGCACAGGGCATACCGAAGACACTTACAAGAAAGATAAAGGAAAAGATGCAGCTCAAAACACCCCCGATTCTGGCAGTGGCAACAATTCAAATTGGAGCGCGCGTCCTTCCTCTCCTCGCAAAGCCCGATCAAAGCCGGAGAAGGCTCAAAAAAAAGAGGAGGCCCCGCCTGTCTCTGCCTCACCAGCCAATGAGTTCACAGAGACGGTCACACCAGCCTTCGACTACGATAATCTCGATTTCGGAAAGCCCGATATGGATGAATCCGAGTTCAATCCATGGGAGAAGGACGACGCACCTGTGGATCAGAGTTGGGGTCCTCCACCCACGACGGAAGACCTCGGTGAACAAGTCGATTGGGAGGATCTCTTCATCGGCGACACCGGGAAGAAGAAGGTATTGATATGCCCTACCCATAACATTGCGTGCAAGAAAGGCATATGTCGTGATATGGCCAAACTCGTAAGAGAGGAAGAGAGGAAAGCGAAGGAGGAAGAGAAGAAAGCAGCAAAAGAAAAAGGGAGGAAAGCGAAGAACGGAAACGCCGATTCAAATGGACAAGGTCAATACATGGATTTCGGGATTGACCAGTTTTTGCTCACTTGTCTTAATCTCAGGGTTCAAGGACAGGAGTCGCAAACAACATGATGTCAGAGGACGTCCTCAAGGAAGCAAACGGGACCCAGGGGCGAGGGACGAAACAGGGCCGTCTTTTATAGGACGCATGAGAGCATTTGAAGATGTTGATCACGAAGAAACCGAGGAAGGAGGCACGAACACCGAGACAGGGACAGAGCCAGAGCCACAACCTTGGTAGGCTCCTGGGAGCATCGATGAACGGAAACCGCAAATGCAACGGGAAGGTTGGACTTGATTATATCGGTCAGACTTAATGCTAGTTCAAAGAAATGCGTCTCACTACCCCGTTTGACTACTTAGGGTCTTTTTCATCCCCAGGAAACACAATAATCAGGAATGAACTGAATCGCACTAGACCGCTCTCTGATCTGTATGCATCGCCTGCTATCATCATGTTGCTTTGAAATCATGTATCGTCTGTTCTGTAAATAGCTTGCAATAAATGTTTTCCAGTCTTCTAAAACACATCAAACGTGCGCCGTGCGTTATGGAGTCATGCTCTATAGAGTCTTACCAACTCTTAAGCCTCAATACAACTCTCTTTGAAGTTTGAACTCTCTACTTGCTCTCTACACCTAGAGTAACGAGTTCAGCATGTATTTATAGCCTCTTTTGGCACGTGAGGATTACGGCCACGTGACTAATGCGCCCTTGAACCCTGCAGTGCTTGCAGCGTTGAACAATGTCTTCAATTTTGAGATAGAGACCATTGGCGGCGTTCTCTACGACTTCAGCCATGACAGAAACACCCAAGAAGCTTGTCCATTGGGAGAATAACTCACCGTCCTTTTCCAATCTCAATTCACCTTTCTTCAATGCCACCTATGAGTCCTCGATTGACTCTACATCCAGCCTAGAGTTCATCAACTCGCAACTAGTGGCGCATGGATTCGTCCCATCCCCTGGCTTGTCTCTTGCCGGTATTTCGAACGAAGAATCTGCGCGAGTTGTCAAATGTCTTCTTGGGATGCTTGGTCAACGGGTTGTACGTGGTTTCTGGCCAATGTCTGCAACGACACCATCATAACTTTCCATATAGGATGATATGTCTCGAACAGAGGAGCTCACAACGAAGCTCCGCACCTTATCTTATGACCATGAAAGGATGCTGTCAATGTATCGCACAGCGACGGACAAATGCGCCAACGCAGAACGGGAAATGAACCTTCACAAATCACGACTTGTGTACGCTTTATGATCTTTCTCATCAAGTCATATTTTTATCCTTCCAATAGGGCTGCCCTCAAAACTCTTCAAACATCTGAAAACGCACACAAGCAAACAACAGCAGAGCTCCAGCGTACACGTACCTTACTTCAGGGAGTTCGCGCAACGCATCAAGCGGAGCTGAAGAAGAAGGAGAAAGATATTGAGCGCACACTGGAGAAATGGCAAAAGTTGGCGGACGCACAAAGCAAAGTATCCGCCGCATCGAGTGGACTACGTTGTGCTAACGTTGCGGTAGTGGAAGGAACTGAAATTCTGGGCAAAGGCCAAGGCTTCCTTGAAATTGCTTTGGAACAGGCAGAACAGGCCCGGTCCCATCTAGGGGACGAGAATTTGCTTCTACGCAAGTTGGTACTTCGTGCGGTCAACGAGATGCAATCTATCTTGCATAAGGCGCGATGCCTGCTCCCAGGTAACCTGACTGCTGACGAGGTAAGTTTTATTATAACATTTATGCGTACCTTTGTCTAACTCATCGTCTACAAAAGCCTGTTCCTTTGACATTGTCGACCCTATTTCCTCTATCTCCTCCTTCTGCTGCCAGTGATAAATTGGATGCTATTTTCAATGACTTCCGCGAGACACTGTCCACATTATCTCAACCCACGTCCGTAACTGCTCCCACTCTTAAGCCTGCTCCGCAGGTGCTCGATGCCGATGTTGAACGCCTGCAGGGCATAATTATAAATCTCAAAGAAGAACTCGGTACGTCTGCGGCTGTGACTTTCGCCCTCTTGACTCATGATTCTTGTTGCAGCTCGGTCACAAAAGCAATCCATGGCGCATGTGGCAGAAACGCAGGCTATGTTCGATAAGTTCGCAGAAGACCATCGAATTGCAACAGGAGAAATCGGAGAAATGAGTGTGGAACTTATTTCGGCTCCATTGAGGGACGAAGGACAGGAGAGATTGGACAAACTACGGAAGGAGCTCGACATGGATCGTCGGAAGTTTACCGACGCCACAATAAGATTTGGGAAAGAGAAGGCAGATTTAGAGGTAAGATTCAAATAAGTCGGCGCGTTACCCCCATCTTAATGATATAATGCAGGCTGAACGTCTCAAATTCCTTGACGAGAAACGCTCATGGCAAGTTGAAATGATGCTTGCCGACCTTCCACCAACGCCAGGCCCAGCATCTCCAAATAAATCACCCACCGCAGCTTTCGTGTTATCGGCGAGAATATCACCTCATAAGGCACCCCATAAGTCGCCTCGAAAATCTCCTGCGAAGAATATATGCGTCGGAAAAGCTGGTAGCGGCCGCAAAGCGCATCGTGTTTCGCGACGATCTCTCGCATCGCCTAATAGAATGGTTCTGTCGTATGAAACGGAACTCATACCACCTATCCCTGCTCCCTCTTTCCCTTCTATGGCATCACTGGCACCGCCCACAAGCTCTCTCCTTCCTACTTCATTTGTTCTCCCTCCTCCGTCACCTCGTGCGTCGTTGCCCACGAAACCCGTACTTCCTCCTCCTCTTCCTGACTTGCCAACAACGTCAGAAAATCAAGAAGCTGTACCAGTCTCCTCGTCAGAGTTATCGCCTCCGTCTTCAGGATCTAATCTTGTCATCCCATCCACACCACTTGCGACCAGGCGCCCTTTCCCGGTTGCAAAGCCATTTGCTCCACGCATGATTCATGCCTACTCTCCCGTCAAACCGAGCCCACTTAGTCGGATTCTTATGCTGGCAGATTCACCCGTGACCCCTACCAATCTGCTTGGCTCTGATATTTCTCTATCTCCCACATCTGGACCGTTGGAATCTGTTGCCGAGGAACCTGACGATGGTGGTTTAGGATACATAACGGGTGCACTGAATGATGCCGTACATCTACCCCAAGAACCAGAAATGTCGCTCGCTGCTGAGCTGGGTGTCGAGTCTCCTCCAGATACCCCACTGCAGGAAAAGAAGGTCGAGCCCAATGTGGCTCCGCCTCGACCCATTTTCGGGCGAGGTCGAGTGTTCCATCTTGAACCAAACTCCAAGAAACCTAGAAGCTCGGCGGACAAAGGAAAGGCAAAAGCGGAACCTGCTCCTCGCGCGCGAACGTCAGCGCTAGGTGAGAAAGAGAACAGCAATACTAAGAAAGCACCATCAGGTAAAGCAGGCAGGGTGTCTCCAGCATTGCCCGGAGGAAATGCTGCAGCGCCTCGCAAAGTCTCTCCCACAGGAAATGCGGGTAAGCCTGCGCCCAAGGTTCTACCAAATGCAGCACCTGCTTCGTCTCTTGCAGTTGGAACATCCCGAACGAAACCACCTGCCAAACCGCCGCTACCCCCGATCGCTGGTGGAGGACCGAGGAGGGTGCTTATCAACAGTGCGGATGCTCCACCTATTGGGAAAGGATGGAAAGGATAGATTGCACGTTTAGACATATTTAATTCCTCGACTTCGGCTTTCGCTATGATTTTGTTCCTATTTTCAGGGTATATGAACTTTCCTTTCGTGTTTCTATTGCAATTATGTTCACTGTACAATATATGCACTTCGTCGACATCGACTATTTTTGTATGATATCAATTCTCTCAATATTTACTGCGGCGACAATTTGAGAAATGAGTTGAAATAGGAAGCTATATCGGCAATCCCATCTAGGGGGGCGGCCATCCCAACATAACCATCTGGGCGTACAACCACCACGCCGCCATTTGGTTGAATGCCATAAGTCTTGTATCCGTTTCCCCCCTGTTTTCCCGTAACGTCGGTGTCATCGATGAGAGCTCTATAATTTGCAATCGATCAGACTAACAAGTTTTGGAAAACTTCTAATACTTACTTCGACCAGTGCGACCTGAAAAGGTGGGGAAGTTCATTGTAACGGACGTCAGCCTTTGTTGCCGAGCTAATGGCGAAGATATCGAAGACCGAGAATATCTTTCCACCAGTTAGCCTCGAGAGTGCATTCTCCATCTCGTCGGCTGCGTTCCGTGCATGTTGGAGTTGCTCGGGTTGAGAACTGTTGCCAGTAAACACTAGAATCTTGAAACGACCATCGGACGGCAAAAGGTCCTGGATCTCAACAGGACGCGAGTCTGCTGCTCTTATGAAGATCTGGGGAAGTATTCGTTGTCCGATGAGGAGACCTTTGGCACTAGACTGGTGAATCTGGCTCGTAATAAGAGATTCAGCATAATGAATGCCGATTCCACTTGTAAATCCGCTAAACGTTTGGAATATCCTGTAAAGCAAACTATTTGAATGGATTGTCGACTGGTAGATGAATTAAGTTACTTCAAGAATTCCTCATGGGATACGCCATCTTGATCTTCTTCTGTGCGGGGTTTTCCAGAAAAGAGCGCCGCAAATTTTTTATCGAAATCGATAAGATCTTCAGCGTATTTTTTTCGCTCAAATTCGTACTATGTTCTCTTCATGTTAATACCGGATTCATGATGTACAAGACACAGAAGCATATTAACGTACCGTTTGGAGCAACGATCTATCTGCCCAACCTCTCAATACATGAGTCAATTTCCACGCTGAAAGTCAAGCATAAGCGAAAATGAAAATGGACTTCGTCAAATTAACCTAAATTGTGGCTATCACTCATGCTGGCATTCATTCCTTGCCCTGGAAAACTTAACGTGAGAAACAGACATTAATTTAAAGAAGTTATATATACCGGCTTTTGGAGAGTGGGTGTGGCATGCATCGCCGACGATGAACACCCTATCCCTAACAGAGAATTTTGAGGCCACTCGTTGTCCAACTAATATCTATCATGTCAGATATGAAAGAAATTAATGACAGAAACCTTGCAATCACTGATATAGATGGTCCACCATTCAAACATCTCGGGAGTCTGAATGGAATATGGATGAAGTGACTTTCGAGCTATCTGTCCAGCGAGGAACATATTTAAAATCTAAAAGAAGTGCAGGGCGTATGTATGCGCACCTCGAGAAGTTGACTAGGTTGTGCTTTACTCTTGTCGATTCTCCCATTGCTCGTGAGGAGACCGCTCTTAGCATCTAACTGTATATATAGTCGCACTTTATCCCCTTCCCTGGGAATAATCATACATGACCCGTTATGGGAGTGGATGGCGGTTCTATTGCGAATATCAGGAAAGTCGGTGTCAGGCGTCAAATCGACAACGCCCCAAATGTAATTCGTTTGCTCTCCAACCATGGCGATGTCCAAGGACTTTCTGACCCAAGAATGAGCCCCTGTAGAAAAGACGTCAAGCCAATGACTCTGCATTGAATATTCCAGTATTTACTACTCACCATCGGCCCCTATTACATATTTCGCATGGACAATTTCGGTTTCTCCTTCTTTACGCGCCCCATGTTGCAACACAACCTGAAAAATAATGAGATTGAAAAAAGTAAATGAAAGGCTGGGAGGACTTAACTCGAACAGCATGCGCATTTAGGTCGTCCAGAACTGACTCATCGTCCGACAACTCGATGGAAATGGGAACCACTGGTCTGTTCACTTCGACGCCGAAGTCGCGCATCGAATCCAAAAATATAGCTTCGATTTCACCTTGGTGGAGCGTCAACTATTTTCCGGGTTCAGGTCGTGATAAAATAATAACATCGATGACTAACTGATTCACCTCAAAAGGGTATCGCGCAGTGGGTGCCGTGACATCAGGCACGCGATCTGTTAACTTCACCGAGGTCAGTAGGTCTTTACATGTAGGGCATAGATGGTAGTAGAGCGCACCTCAATCCCTCCATTTGTGCTTGGATTGTAAAATGCCTAGATTCGAGTTGTTATAGCTCTTAATTCCGGTTGCTTGACGGTACCTACAGCTACGTGCAACTGATTTCCTTCCTTCAGCAAGCGGTCTGCCAACCCATAGCTCTATTGAATGTGTAAGAGAATTGATCATCTTTCAAAGGAGGGGTACCTGCCTGGAAAATCTCAAGCGTTCTTGGTTGAATGCCATCAGCATGGCCTGCAGCAACCTTATGTTCTCTTGGATTAAAAATGGTTTGATTATGCTCTATATCTGCAAAAAAAACATCGATACTCGCCTCTGATCGACAATCCGAACTTTAACACCATTCTTGATAGCGCATTACAGGCCATGAGCCCAGCAGGACCTGCTCCAATGATCAAGACATCTACTTTGCTTTCCTTTACTGTGGAGGTTAGCATCTGGGCGGCTTTGGAAGGACGACAGGTTGCAATTCGGGAGGAAAGAATGGAGGGGATCATCTCATCTCAGAAGCCTTTTAATCAAAGCCGATTGTCGTGAGGGTCTACGAGTCTGTCTGTACGCCAATCTGTATTGGGCGTCCCTTGCTTCCGATGTCATTTGGATGAGCATGAGCATACCCATTCGAGGAGTTAAAACCGGGATCACGGAGGTTCGAACACCAAACACGGGATTGCGTCTGCCACGGTTGTTGTTCTGCAATGATTGCCCAAGTGCTTAAAATACCCCGTTTGGGCGATGAAGTCATAGCCGCTGGGATCGCTAGGGAACATAATGCATTAGTTTGGACTGCGAAAACACAATGTATGTAAGTAGAAGCTCACATGTCATGAGTAGATACGAATCTTGCCGCTATCTGACGCAGTGACTGGATCCGAAATGCGCAACTCAATTCAGCAGAACATATGCAACGCCGAACAGAAGCTGTTGCAGTGCTAGTAAATGTTATCCAGTGGATTGCACTGAATAAGACTGAATATAACGAGCAGCAAGTCAGTTCCAAGGTTGTGATGGTCTAGTGCATACCTGTTCTTCCGTCGGACTCGGTCCGAATTCCGTGGCCGTACAGCGACTCGGGGTACCAAGAAGCCTGTTGAGACGAAATAAAAAAGTACATTCTTCCAACGCAATGTTTCTACAATAATATAACGAAAAGCAAGGCAGATAAAGCAAAGACCGAATAGCTGCATAAATCAGGATAAGCAAATGGTAGGGTGTTGCATAACATGCAGCTTACCAAGTCCTGAGGGTAATAGTCATGATGACAACACAACACATATTACCCTTAATTCTACGCCGTTAGACTTCCCCATAAAACACGGATTCAGTGTATTCCGGCATCGTCGATCCTTGTTTCGTCTTGAGGATCTCTTCAACCTGCGAGAAAAGCATGACTGCATATACTTGAAGTTTGAAACAGCGGCATCTACCTCCTTGGGTGGGGTGAGACCGAGAGCTTTCGCTCTATTCCATCGCTCGAGTCGGGGTACTCCGACGCACGGTCCGTACTCGTAAGAGCTTTATAAGAGTGAGAATGCAAGGCGAAAATGACATGTAGGACGATAGACGAACTTATCGAAAACGCGAAGAATCTCGTGAATCCTGTTCTGCTGTTCTCCATGGACTTGCAGAAACGAAAAAATTCAGCCAAAACGCCAAAACTTTCGTTCCACAAGAACGTAAGCGACTTACTAGCAGGCAAATTACCCATCTTATTCTTGACTTCGTTATAGTGCTTTCTCCACTTGGGATCCTTGGGTTTGAGCTCAGGAAGCTCCCTCGATTCTTCATTGCGTACATTCGTCTCGACCTTCTTCGCAACTTCTTCTGGGCGTGCATTGGAAACACGAAAGACTCCAACGGTCACAGGTTCAGGTGAAGAATCTTCCTGAACTTGAGAGGGCTTTTTGGAAAGTTTACTCCTCGCGGAAGAGCGCATCGTACGTCCGCCAGAGGACGTCACCTCCTGCTTCTTTTCATCTAGCTTGGCGACAACGCGACTGGCGTCGCTGGTCCAAGTTTCTTCTCCTTCGCTGCTGCTGCTGCTGCTGCTGACTAGCGCTATATCATCATAGCTTTTTTCAGTTTTTAAGCTGGGTCTCTTTTCTATTGTGGTTTCTTTTGGCGCGTCAACAGCTTTGAACGCGGCTTCTGGTGATGCTTTCGCTTTCGCGACTTTGCTGTTCAACGCGGTCCGTTTAGCAGCGGTGAAATCCAATCTTGTCTGTTTCAGATTGTCCATTGGAGTGGGCATTATAGGGTTAATTTGTGCAGAGTATGAAAGCAGTAAGATATACGAGGAGTGTGAGCTGGAAAAGGGGAAAGTTGTGTCAACGTTTAAAGTTGAAACTTGAACATCAGGGGCAGCGCAGATGTATTGGTTCTCCTATTATGGTAATCGCACCTCGCCGACATAGAAGGAAGCTCGAGAGCGTAGTTCAAGAATTGCTCACACCTGCATTAAAAGTACTATGAATTAGTGGTTGAAAGGGTATTATACGTGTACACAAATCCACTAATAAGGTGTATGCACTAGGTTCCCCAGACGCCTTGAAATAAAATGGAACACCCTAGTTCCTACGTTGCAGTCGAATGTCCAGTCCCACAAGAATGTTCAATCTCTTCCTCCTCTCTGCGCAACCGGTTCATCGTCGCCTCTAAAATCCGCCGCCGCCGTTCTTCCGGGGAATCATGGGCCAGAGATCCAGAGCTAGAGGAGGTTCCGCCCAATGTGTAGACCCGCTCCTCCGCTTCCAATTCCGAAGATGATTGGTATAAATCGTATCCAGGACCGCCGGAGAGATTATGGGTGCCTTCTGCGGCAGCTTTCTCAAATTCCGCTACCTCGCGGTTCAGCTTTGAATTAAGTGATTTGAACTGAATTGTTATTTAAAGACTCGTCAGTCGAAACGTCGACTACGGAGTGGTAGAACACTTACGTTTTCGTCGTGGTCCCCCCATACATTATGCGTCAATTCGTGACAAAGAACTCGCCTAACTTCCCTGTAAGTGCGGAAACCGTCGTATCTGTCCGTTCTTAAACGGAGCCTGATGGCTTGGCCTGCGTTCTCGTTTAGACCGAGCAACTCCGGGTG
>JADNRV010000642.1:0-20121 GCA_015499995.1 Flammula alnicola
CTTGTAAGGATTTATCTTAACTTATTATTCCTTTCTTCTAAACCATTTCAATGTAGATTACAAGAAACCCTTGCAAATTGCCCTCTGATGTTCGTAAGGTGTGTGTCTATATGTGTTTATCAATTGGCCAGTCTTACTGAATTTCTTTAGGTTAAAGCAGTCGAGCATCCCATGCTGAGAAACTATGTGGATGTCATTGTCTTTTCTATTCAAGGTTTGCGTCGCTTAATAGACTATCTCGCAGGAGGTCAATATTTGTCCATATGCAAGCCTATTCCTAATAATTGACCTCATAAAATAGGTGACCATGATGGTGACATAGTACTTGCCATGTGGGCCGGAGTCCTGCTTCTGAAGTTTCAGAATGCTGATGAGAAGTTTTCACATGACGCTCATGGTCTCGATCTTGCTTTTACACGGGACAAAGAGACAGGAGGGGCATTTCTCCAACGCACAAGGACAATGGAGCCAAACATGAGGATCCATGCCATGCAGGCTTATCTTCTAGGCGCTCTTCATGATCCTTCGTTAGTCGGAAAATACTCGGTCATGCACAACAACGCGATATACAAGTTAGGTTATGGGCACCCTCGGACCCACAAAATTGCATGCAAGTAAGTTTGCTCTAGATATTAGCCAGCTGAGCATTGCTGATATCATGTTGCAGATTTGTCAGAGTGTTAGATGCACCAAAGACTGGCTACAGGATCAAACCGGAGACACTCTTTGCAGATCTAAAACTGTATAACCATCCTCATGGTCCTCACTGGCATCTTCAGCAAAAAGGACAAGAAAATCAGCCAAAACAAAGATTGACACCACAACATTCCTTTTTAAACGCGACACGACTTCTCAGTATGCCGTGGCGTCTTCATTATGGACCGCCTTCGCACTACTGCTGATCAGAGAGGGACCGACTACTAGGAGAATGGAACTCTCTTCGCGCCTTTATGCAACAACCTGATCCTGATCTAACTGCGCCTGGGACGCTGCACAAGCATGGGCAGAAAATGGCACTGGAGGTGCGACTTCACGAAAATGAAGAGGATGGATCTCAGTAAAATTGCCCAGCACGTTCAAACGATGTACCGGAAGCACAAGTCGATCCTCATGGGCCTCGCCAAAGCGGTAGCAATTCAAATATCCATTTCACCAACCTACGATTGAAGTCCGTCAAGATCAACTGCGTGCGCTGTCGAAGGCCTTTGCTACTGAAGGTCCTCAGATCGAAGACCTCCCAACGATTGCGGATAAGGCACGCTTAATCGATACCAGGCTTCATACGCCTACAAATACGACGCTGAGCAGAACTTAAAGGACGGTGTCCAAGGATGGAGTCGTTTTCCGTGGAACGTGTCCATGCGCGAACTTTGCGCCATCAAGGCTGCTGCTCGGGGTCCGTACAAAGTGGTCACAAATAATTTCTATGAACGCTTCAAGCTGGTCAAATCCCTTTAGTTTATTCATTCCTTCCCTCCATTCTTCGCCATGAATCACACAAACCTACCATTGCATGTACATTTATTTTTGGATTTCTCTGTACTCATCATCCTGTTCGACACAGCATTCACATTCCTATAGTCTTGGAGCAATCTGTAGCAGTACCATTCTTGTTCATGTATCCTAATACTCTCCCAGCGGTTCGACAGGCCGTAATGTATGACATAGGGACATGGGTTCCTGAAGTTTCTTCGAAACTATGGCGAAGCGTAGCCTTGCGCCACTCACTCATATCAATGTTGAAGGTACAATAAATACACTGATGGATGTGCAGCCAAAAGTACACCACCATTTCACGCCAACTTTGAAAAAGTCCTTTGGAGTATGCAAAACATGATTTTGATGCTCGGCGCCGTTTCACTTTCGGAATTATGATAGAGGACACAACAACACGAGTTGGCTTCGTTTCGGAGCCGTTCGATTTTATGAAGGTCAGTAGATATTTCCGCGATTTTTTACTCGTTCATATTTTTCTGTAGGACCACGCTAGATTTTTACATCTCGTGCTGTAGTTGGCATTCGGCTCCGTCGTTGGGTTGGGTTGGGACCCAACGATACAGCTGCGGTACGAGGAACTTGAAGGACTCACTAGGTGACAGCCGGTTGGAAAGCTGAAAGACGGACCGACGGGCCGCTCAAAATCATGGAAATTCCAATGTTGAAACGTATGATGGGCTTCCTTGATGATTCAAGCAATCTTTGGTTCATGAAATCGATTGGACGACTTCTTTAAATAAAGAGGTTGTTCAGCCACCGGAAGATAGATATACAGGCGACCGCTTTAACCTCTGAGCCAAAAACTGACCCAATTTCAAGAGTCGAGGGTGGTATAGATCACCCGCTTCAGTGTTTGCTGAGCACTTTACAGCTGATTCCGAAAACTATGTCAGTGTTGGTTTTTTTTGTGTCGGTCCATCAGCAATATAAGATATTCAGGCACTGACCAAAATGGTAAGCCGTCGCGAGGTGTCTTGATTCGAGAATGGAGCGCCTGTGGAGGGGTCACACGTCACAATTGTTGAGTAGCTGCGCTGAGAGAAGGAGAAGGTGGAGGATCATCCACAAATACAAATTCAGCCTGACTGAGGAGTATAGAATTATTATAGGGAGGCGGGTTGCTATTCTTATGAGGAAACATCTCAGAAAGGACAGTAGAAAGTGGAAGAATAAGTTGAAAGCGGGATTCAAGTGTGACTTGCACGTGGTTTGCACGCGGTAGTGGTATGCTCCAAATCGAGATGCATTGTGACCGCCTTACCATTTCGGTCAGTGCCTGAATATCTTATATTGCTGATGGACCGACACAAAAAAAACACGAAGGCTTACCCTTCGATCAGTTGGGTAATTATCTGCCCGGCAAGCTCCGGGCAGATAACTTTTTGATGAACATCGTGAATTATGGCGTCAAATCCGCCGTTGAAGCTCTGAAATTTTAGTTACAGACAAAACATAACTTTTTCAGAGGTTCTGTCTCTTTAGAGTTGAAATATTCGAAATGCAGGGCTCGCATTTCGCAAATTATGCATCTGCCACCACAAAAGTTATCTGCCAGGCAGATAACTCACGTGACATTTTCCCGCGCATCTGAGACAGCGGTCCTCCTGGATGGGTCCTTGGGCACTCGATACAGGCTCAACAAAATTACGGAAACAGCGGAAAAAATTCAGAGCACTTTATATTCTTGAATAACATTTCTGTGCAAAATTTCAAGCAAACTAAAGTTATATTGAGCTCAACATTCAAAAATTAGTACCTGGAACTTGCAAAAAATGTCTCCAACCGCGCGCATCCTTGCGCGCGAGGGATTTTCTGAAATTTCTGACATTTTCCGACCAGCAGAAATGAAATTTGGGGCTAAAACAATCCAGCAAAAATCTCCCAAAGAACTGAAGGTGTTCCGTGAATTCTTGGTGAATTCTCTCTCTTTTCTCTTTTTGAATTCTTTTTCTTACTTTAAACATGGTCAAACACCCAACCTATCCCAGGGAAAACCAAAAAAACCAACACTGACATAGTTTTCGGAATCAGCTGTAATTACAAGAACCACGGCGTTATCGGTTTCCATAGTTTCGTGCCTACGAGCCTGTTCAGTAACGGATTGTTTGGAGAATTTTCAAAAGTTCTCATCAGATTTGTTTCCGCGTGACATTTTACTGAACAGGCTCTAAGCGCGTTGGCGAACGAGTATAAAATGCTTACCTTTGTTCTTGTCTTCAGTCATTCCTGTTCGTCTCTCTTTTTCCGTTCATTCTTCTTTTTGCATTCCCTTCTCGCAGCTGAGCTGCCTTTGTACGCGCACATCTCCTTTCAGTCGTCATAAAGCTTTCACCATGCACTTTTCTACAATTCTCGCCGTTCTCTTTGCCTTCTTCGCCACCACTGCCCTCTCAGCCCCCGTACCCGATATCGAGCGTCGCCTAGCAGCTGCAGTTTTCAAGACGCAGACATATAACCAACTCTCTATCTCCGGCGGACAAGCCGGTAATGCTCAAGCTGAAGCACTCGCCAAGTTCTCTGCCCTCAACTTGAACGATGCAAAGAACGTTGCGGCTGCAGATATCGAATTCTTGAACAGTGTCAATCAGATAGCCAACCAAGCGGAAACAGAGGCTTTTAACCCAGCTATTGCTGCAGCTTCTGGCACGGCGCAGACGGCTCTTCAGGTGTGTTTCTCTCCCTCACCCTCTAATGCTTTTCGTCTTCCATTCAAGAGGCTAACGATCTATCATACATAGAACGGCAAGATCAAGAACAAGGTCCTCAAGCTCACCGCTTCAGTGCTGAAGCTGACGGTGCAAGCTGCACAGGGTCAAGACACCAGTGCAGATCTTGCCACTGAGCAAACGAAGTTGAACAGCAACATTGCGCTCGACAAGGCGGCAGCTGGACAAGCCAGTACGGCGCTGCAGTTCAGTGCTTCGACGGCATAAGTGAGAGTGGTAAGATGGACGGGAAATGCAGGGATGTACGGTTGGGTTAGGATTTGTTTGGCCGCGCTCAGGGATGGCAGGCGACTAGTATGACCCATATTTTTGTAGCCTATTTGATTGGGTGTTGCACAGATTTTGGAAAAAGGAGCAGTTGCACGAGGCGAAGATCAAGAAAGTAATGTCTGAAGAAGGGAAGACGGTAATGCAACATCACATGAAAGCGAAGTGAGAGCAAAACCGAGAAACAAGAAAGATTAAAATGGTGATGAGAATGTCGATACAGGCCGGGATGATTCAGTAACGAAGGCAGAGGAAGCAAAAATATCGAAGATGTTGCCAGGCAATTGAAGAGAGATGAGAGAGACCAGGAAAAACACATGAAAAGTAGGGATACGATATCATAGTTTCGCAGCTGATGCGCTCCGTGAAGGCGGCACTAGAGTCTTCGAAGCCTACGAGGTCGATGAGGCGGGCAACAGGATCGGAGCCTCCTAGGTGGCCGTCAAGGACTATTGGTCGTCGACACTCGTGGTGCGGAATCGATCATTCTCCAACGTATCTTGGATCCGGAGGGACTGAAGGAGAGAGGGTTTCATTGTTTCAATCCGGATTTACGGATGCCTAGGCTTGCCGAGTATCACGTGGCCTAGGATTTACAAAACGCGTCGCGCGTCGCGTCTGTGCGCGCCTCCGCCCCCTCCACTGCACTTATCTGAAGGCGATGCAAGTCTGGCTGGAGTTGGACACCTCGTGGGCCATTATCTCATGGGTTTCTCAGCTGGTGGTCCTTGGAGGGGTTACTTCCTGACAGTTATCACCTAATTGTGATCATCGACGTATACGGAGTCGGAAAAGCCATGTATTACTCTTTACCATCCTTGTTATTAATAAAACGTAGCCGGAAACTGTCTGGGTGCAATTCTCGTGGCAGTAGGAGCACAATATGCCTTGTCGAGTAGTTGTCACGCCACTGCCACCAAAAGTTCCTCATATGATGATCCCGTTCTTGAACATCGGAGACATGAATTTACAAAAATGCGGGAGGAACCTCAGCTATGTCGAACCTCGGTTAGGATTTAGGGATGTATCATCGCAAAGATATTTGTTAGCATTCACAGTCTACAGGATCAAGTTTCCATTACAGTGTATGGTACGAATATTATATACACCAGTACTACTACCAGAAGACTCAGGAAAGGGGGGAAAAGAAAAGGTATACAACGCTAATAAGCGATACTAACACACTTGTTCTCGAATTCATCCCACCGATTGAGGACCGCATCAGCAACAAAGTGCGCCACATCTTTCCTAGAGACCGTCCACCCACCAAGCTCCTGCTCTGAAACACGATAAGGAGCGCCTTTCTTCCCTGGTTTCTCTGCCAGACATTCTCCGTCGGTCAGCAGTGCTGGTCGAATTACTAACACCCTCTTCAATGACCCAGCAGTTGGAAGACCCTGGCGTTCTGTCCAGTTGGAGCCCATGATATCTTCGCCGGGCTCTCCGTCGTTCTTGGTATCCCATGGCCAGCCGGTGCAGTATGAGATGAGACGTTCAGCGCCAACTTTGTCTTTATGTGGAATTGCGAGGAGGTAGCCGTATAATGGCTTTAGGAGAAGAGGAAGGGCAGCGTGCGAGGTGGGTGTAACGCCCGTAGATGAGATCGTGATGATTCGAGGTTGAGGTGTCGTTCGTGGCATGGTGGTGAGCACATTGAAGAGGGATTCGGTAACAAGGTTGGCAGGCGTGATAACCGCGCCTTGCGTGATACTGAACTTTGGTGTACCACCTATTAGAAAAGGTCAGTCAGGTCGTGTAATACAGACATCATTTCATCTATATGACCAACCAACTGTGAAGAGCAGAAGATCCACGGGGGCGTCTTTCGCTGCCTCATTCCAGGACCTCTGAACGTCTTCCTTGACTAGAGCGTCACCTTTTAGGAGACGCGCTTTACCAGATTTAACATATTTCTGGATCGTGTCATTGGAGTCAAACGTTGCTGGCGAGCGCAAGAGAAAAGTAACAGTCGCTCCTGATTCTAAATATGTATAGACAGCTTGTTAGAATTCATTGAACGCATGCAAGAAGCATAAATTGTTAATCACCCAGAAACCTGACTGAGGAAAAATATCCAATGTTTCGAGAGCCACCGATAGAGAGAACATTGAGAGGCATGACTCGGAGTTGGTTAGCCTGAGGGGTGATGATGGTGTCTGATTTACGATCGTGTGGATTTTATAGAGAATTGAGGGGGTCTTGGCGTCTCCGCGGACAACTGCGACCAGTTAATATGCCGCATGTTGAACGCATACGTAGATGTAGTTGCCGAGGCATGCGCAATATCTTGTGAATTGAAAGCTTCCGCGAGCCTGGAGCGCGGAGGGGCGGACTCTTCACGCCGTGCGCAGTTCGCAATCCTTCGGAACGAAAAGTTCGCCATGGGTTCGCCGATGATTATCGGAAGTGCAGACGATCCTCGAAGAGAGGCTGAAGATAGCTGGAGATATAATTTATTGCGACGTTGAGTTTGTGGATACTTGCACAAAGCATGACGTCCATGGAAGTACCGAGACGTACCAAGCGCAGCTTCGAAATTCGAGTAACCCTAACCTTAGCATATGGCCAACTTCGCAGAGGGAAAAACTGGCACTTGGACTCTCACTCAACCACCGCTCACGTCCTTGAAGGCATCGACCTCGTAGTCGTGACGACGGACGTCCATTTTGCTAACCCGTCAATATCAGAACTGTTTCAATTATGTCTCGCTCAAATGGACGTCTAGAACCGGAGGTGATTATGAACGTGCGTGTTTTCTCTTCTCGACTGTTACTGTCGCTGACGTGTTGGATCTTGAATATTTGATTCTCTCTTGGGCCGCAAATGTGGTGCAAATTCTAAAAAATGCTTACTGTCGTCCATCCCAAAATATAGTACGTGGATGGCTTTGCGTACTCCAAACATAAAATGGAGGAAGCCTTCCGTCCAGGAGGATTCCTTGAAAAGGCTGCTGCTAAATCACCTGCTGCCTTGGCTCATGCCAAAGACCCCGCCATGCCTGCTCCTAAGCGGGAAGATGTCGATTTAATCGTGAGTCCATCATCCATTTTGTCCTCCCTGTCGCAGGGAAGACGTAGAAATTTCCTGGGGGCATCACTGACTTATAATCATCGACAGGTGCACGAGTTTGAGATCTCGCGAGCACAAGCAGAGAAAGTACTCTCTGAGAACGGTGCAGATGTAGTCAAGGCTCTGAATGCTTTGGTTGCAGCGCCGTCAAATACATCCCTTTGAACAGAATACCAGCCATCGTCTTCTACAAACCGAGGGATGTTGAGATCATGCAAAGATCATGCAAAACGATTTTCATCGCCTCTGAAAATATTTCCTCAAGTACTTTCCCAGATTTTTCCCATTAAGAATCGTCGACAGGGATAGAAATGTCAGGAATCATAACTCGAAGGACAAAATGGCCGAGTCGCGTTGGACAGTGCTCTGGGACAAACAATCAAAAGGGTTAATCATGCATCATGGAATGGATCTGTGCGTAGTAAAATCTTAAACAATTCAGTGCATGTCAACTCGTCTGCTGCTGAAGCGCCGAAGTTTGCCTGGAAGTTGGTACCGGATAAAATTCGGCGACTTATAAATGTGATAAAGTTGCCGAAGTCACGTTGCGATCAAGTGGTTTCATCATGATCGAACGTGAAATTGTGACCGTGGTCATTGGTATAATCTTCACGCTGTACTTTGGCCCCGTATTTTCCCTTCAAAAATCTTCAAAACCTCTGGATCTCACCCTAAAGGACAGAGAAACGTCGAATAAGATCCCCGTTACGCCGCAAAACCAGTTTGCAACAATAAAACCATTGGTTTCACCTTGATCTAGATAGAAAACTTTCAAGAACCAACGAGTCAGACTTGATGGTGCAAAGGACGAAAACAGATGGTGAGTAGACTCGGAGGATAAAAGTCGAAGATAGCCCTTACTGAACCTATGGTTAGGTCCATCGCAGGCAGAGATACTTCTGCGAGTCACATCGGGTATCGCAGCAGAGCTCATTAAAGCACACGATGCAAATCAATCCGTTTCGCTCAACGAGATTCGCTCGAAGATGAGCAAGAAATTTGGATATGGAGGCGTTCCGAGACTTGTGGACATCATCAGCGCCATTCCGGATGACTATAAGAAGGCACTGCTGCCCAAGCTGAAAGCACGGCCTGTCCGAACTGCTAGTGGAGTGAGTATCGTTGTTTTGCCCGTATGAGCACACGAAAAATTAACACCTATTAGATCGCAGTCGTTGCTGTGATGTGCAAACCGCATCGCTGTCCGCATATCGCCATGACGGGAAATATTTGCGTGTAGGTAGCCTTGCTCTTATTTGAAATATTTCAGTCCTGAAGTTTTTGCTTCGATAGATACTGTCCTGGTGGCCCAGATTCCGACTTTGACTATAGTACACAGAGCTATACAGGATATGAACCTACGAGTATGCGTGCCATCCGGGCGCGTTATGATCCTTATGAGCAGACGCGAGGGCGAGTGGAGCAGCTGAAGAGCCTAGGACATAGTGTCGACAAGGTATGTTGTTTTTCCTGATGTTTGGCAATTTTTTGACCCATATATGCGCGTTTCCTTAGGTGGAATTCATCGTCATGGGTGGTACATTTATGAGCATGCCAGAAGATTATCGAGGGAAATTTATCGCCCAGCTACACAATGCGCTATCTGGGTTTACTGGCACAGATGTCGACGAGGCCGTCAGGTGAATACATCGTCTACCAGAAAAAATTCAGGGTGTTGAACGAACCTCGCCTTTCCAGATACTCTGAGCAGAGCAAGTCAAAAGCCATCGGTATCACGATTGAAACACGTCCAGATTACTGCCTGCGACCCCACTTGAGGTTTGTCCTACCATTCAGAAACACCGGTACGATGGTTAATTGTATTAATACAGCCAAATGCTCCGATATGGGTGCACCCGCCTCGAGATTGGTGTCCAATCCGTGTACGAAGACGTCGCGCGCGACACGAACAGAGGACACACCGTCCGCGCCGTCTCCGAGTCCTTTCACCTCGCAAAAGACGCTGGATTCAAAGTGGTAGCACACATGATGCCCGACCTTCCGAATGTGGGCGTCGAGCGTGACCTTGAACAGTTCAAGGAGTACTTTGAGAACCCAGCATTCCGCAGCGATGGGTTGAAGATTTACCCCACTCTGGTCATTCGTGGTACTGGCCTGTACGAGCTGTGGCGGACGGGCAGGTATAAAAATTACACGGCCAACGTCCTCGTTGACGTTGTTGCTCGGATTCTTGCGTTGGTGCCACCTTGGACGAGGGTATACCGGGTACAAAGGTGTGTTTTTACGTGGACTGGCTTCTTCGATCCAATCTATGGGCTCTGGCTTGAGAAAAGGCTTATTTATTTTTTCGTATGCAACAGAGATATTCCTTTGCCTCTTGTAACAAGTGGATGTGAAAATTCTGGAAACCTGCGCGAGCTTGCTCTCAACCGTATGAAAGATTTCGGTGCAGTTTGTCGGGATGTCAGGTTCCGCGAGGTTGGAGTAAGTCAGAATAGCTCTCTTCATCTCTTGTATTCTCTTTCATTTCCGCACTGTTTCCCCCGGCCTGTCGCCATGGTTCTTGTCGTTTGTGATGTTTTCATTAATCTTATTATTGCTATCTCCATCTCTTGTCTTCTCTTTCTTTTCCCCTCGGTCGTCACTTTGGATCTTGCAGTCTGATGTTTTCGCTATTCTTATTATTCACTATTCTTATTATTGACTTCATCACATTCGTCGCGGTCTTCTCATTACTCATCCGTTTTTATTTTTACAGATCCATGAAATCCATCACAAAGTCAGACCAGATTCAGTGGAACTGCTGCGACGTGATTACACTGCCAACGGAGGGTGGGAAACCTTCCTTTCGTATGAAGACCCCGAGAAGGACATTCTCGTTGGCCTGCTCCGTTTGCGTAAATGCTCAGACGAGGGCACGTTCCGTCCGGAGCTCGTAAGGAGAGAGGAAGGAGGCTGCAGCATTGTACGCGAGCTCCATGTATATGGAACTGCAGTTCCTGTACATGGTCGAGACCCAACTAAATTCCAGCATCAGGTGTGTGTTACCTTTTTATTTTTATTTCTTGGGTTCTCCGCCGTTCCATCGATGAAGAATCTCGACGCTAAAACTAGGTTTCTCTTAATGATTGATAGGGTTTCGGAACATTGCTCATGGAAGAAGCCGAGCGAATAGCTCGGGAAGAGCATGGGAGTATCAAACTGGCTGTCATTTCTGGTACGTATTCATCTACTACATGGTGGGAGCCTTCTGTGTGCCCTCATTTTCACGTCCATCTTCATCGATCATTTTGTTCCTAATGCGATCTTTCTCTTTATTTAAGGTGTTGGCACACGCGATTATTATAGGAAGTTAGGATACGAGTTGGATGGGCCATACATGAGCAAACCTCTGCTATAATTTTATGGGTTGGGTTGCACGATCGTCGGCATGAGTTATTTCGAGCTCGAGGGACTATTATATATCAAATGGATGTAAGTTAGCGATGTATGTCATTTAATTGTAAATATCATTATATGCTGCCTTGCAGGTTGACGGAATGTTTTGAGTTTTATCAGATTGCTTATAACCCACTCGCAAGTCCATGTTGTTCCCAAAGCAGTGGCAAGTGAAAGCGCGATTAATTTGTCCTCATGGATCTCCCATAACAAGTGTATGGAAGTTGGGAAACACCAGCTCTTCTTCTACAGTTTTACGTATGACGTCCTGGATGAATCGTTCCACTCGCGTAACATTCTTCAACACATGCTTGTCCGCCTGCCCGATCTCGCTCTCGATGTATATGGACGGCAGCAGTCTCTGCCCAACTGGGAGGGGTTTGGATGGTCGCGAAGGGACGCCAGTGGGTGGGGATTCGTCGTCCAGCTCAGGAGGAGTTAAGCTTGCAGAATCTCGCTTCGGGCGGTCGCCTGCAGGCCCATACGGGTCAAGATCGTCCAGGATGCACAGATGCACACGCTTGCGTTCGCCTTCGTAGGCTATTGCGACTTCTCCGTTGAATACAAGTCCTGTCACGGAGAGTTTTATTGGGAGAGACATGAACATTGGCGAAGGGTAATTGATGAGGAGCGATGTGGTTAATGTGATGCGAAGGTTTGAATGCCAGTTGATGTGGAGATGGAGCTGGAGATTCGGATGGGGATTTTGTGCAGGTTCTGGTGGTGGTGGTTGTTCCTCAGAGCCCGCCGGGGAATTATCGCTTAGAGAAGGATCGTTAGACAGAGGATCTCGGGCCCCTGCTACATCCTGCTCGTATTCAGCACTGCTCCGCCGAAAAGGACCCGCTGAAAATGGGGTCGCAGGAGTCGGGCTACGGTACATGGGTGAACCCTGCCAAAGCGGCTGTGATGGAGGCCTGTACTCTGCGAAATTCGGTGTAGAGTTCCACATCTCAGCTGCAGACGTTGTTACAGGTGACCGTAGTGTAGGCAGCGATGCAAATAAGTCTGTTGGACCTCCACGCCCGTATCGGACGTGCGGAGGCAGGTGCTGGTACGCCAGTGATTCCTCTCGGCCTATTGCTCGCCTAGAGACCCATTCAAAGCCTTCTTCATCTTCTGCGCCTTCTGTGACCTTTATGGGTCCCCTGTCGGACTCGTCGTCGTCGTCTTCCAGAAAATCGCGGTATATGTCGCGAAGGTCGACCAGTTCCACATCTGGTGCGGTTGAGCCGAATTCAAGTGAAGTTACCTCGATAGGTCCAATAAATGAGGGTCTTTCTGCGCTTCCAAGCTGCCTATTAAGCACATCGACGAGATAGGATGCCAGTGAAGCGTCGAGCTTGATCCATTCCAAGTCTATCGACATCGTCGTCGTAATGACATGAAGCAAAAGGAATCACGTGATTATATATCTGAAGCGCAATGACCTGAAACGTTCAAATCCAGCAATGCACAATGTCCACTGGCAACTCGTAAAATAAATATCTAAAATGTCCTAGTAGTGTGTGAGCTACTCTTCATGTCTAGAGTGAAACGTAATTAGATGCATATGAATATTTAATAGCTTGAGCAAGATTCTAAACACCACTCAGTGCCTCGGATTCATGGAATGACCCCAGCGTTATCGCACACATATTAATTGTGTAGTCTTCGATTCCTCTCGCTAAGTCGCACATTCCCATAGCCCCGACTCACGAGGCCGAGGCAACGACTTCCCTTCGAAACGAAGGATTGACAGTAGTTCCATCACCCTCAGTCCGCCAATTCCCCGGCATCAGTGCTTCGTTTCGTCATTGAACTTCGCGGAGCGGCATAATTCATCGAGTACGTGGGGAATTTGAGCTCCTGCCTTGTGGACATGAGCCACTTAGAAACCGAGGGTGCCAGAGATGCAAGTTCAGTGGTCGCCGTTCCCAAAGGTCTGTCGAGGTCTGTCCAGGCCTGGCGCCCATTTTCTGGGTGCATCGCTGTATGCATGATAACATCCAGTCAGGGAAAGATCTTCAGATACCGTCGACATTACGGTATTGAGAATTTCCCATAGTACGACGGATGTCAGCGAGATCGCGAACCACGATATACCGTAAATCTGCTCTTGTTCCTGCGAAAAAAATGATAGTTGGATTGCCGGATGTGAAAGGGACGAGGCCTAAAATGTGACGAATGTATGGCGAATAACGTTATTTTGGTGTCAGCTTAGCGCGGCGTCCGTTGGCATTGTACAGCTTCACTCTGTCTGCAACTTTCCAGAGCTATGGTAAATGCTATTGGCGCGTGAGATAGCTCCTTGTCGCGGTGCCATACTCGAGAGGTTTATTTGTGAAGCATTTCGTGAACGTGAACTCATGAGAGACGTTTGGGCCGCCAAGGTATCGTCGACGAAACCTGGTCCAGGAGATGGAGATCGTGAAACATATTGGGTAGAAGTAGCCGTGGATGTGAAAGTAGTTGGCATAGTGAATGACCGCGTGGGAGATGAACGCGCATTGCTTGGCATTATGTGGCGTAGTACTGGATTGTTGGAAGTAATAATAGAAAGTGGTCCTTTAGATTTTGGCTGAGCAAAGGAGAACACTCGACGTATCCAGCGCCCACTCGACGTAGTTGGCGATGGCGGGCGACCGCCGTTAAGCATGTTTCCTTCCTCCAGAAGGTCACTGTAAGTATCGCGTCTGGCAACGCTCCGGACCGTCCGCAAACATGTTGACCGCAACCTTCGGCGCATGGGATAAACGATGGCGAGCAATATGAAAATGACGAAAACATAGAGCAAAAATAATACGGGGGAGAAACCCAGAGAGCTCCTGCTCAATGAGCTCGGAAGATGGGGGGAGATAATCTCTTCTATGCCGCCGAGAGATAACGATGGGAATCGTATAGGTTGAATTGGGAAGTGTTCAATGTCCTCAATATCATCGATGGGATCCACGAGCGGTCTGGTCGTCTTTACGAGAGGAGGAACCTCTTTACTAGCTTCCAATACCATTTTCCCCAGAGTCCAGCTGATAGCGATGTCACCGACGGTGTCCACGGACTGAAATGTCGGTCTACCAAGGCCCTTTTTAGTAGCCTCATCAGCTACTTTTTCACCTTTCGTTGTTTCGTTTCCTCCTGGGTCCACAAGGCGGGGCATCTTGATACCCTCGTGCAAAACATTAGCCAACCACGCGGCCTTGAAACACTGCATCTGAAGCCGTGGTAACTCCACTTGTGGGCCCCACTGTCCGGCCTCGACAACTTTACCGTCCTGCACGACCTCTCCATCTCCGCCAAGCCGATGTCGTATGCGTGATTCTTCATGCTCTTTAAGAATACCTGCCCAATCTCTGGAGCAGAATTCTGATGCCGCACGTTCGTATTGTACGAAATCGTATGCGCCACCAAGACCGAAGATGTGTTCTGAAGAATACCAGTATTCAGAAACGCCAATGAAGTGGGAAACGGAGAAGTCGATTGGAGGGACGTGGACGCCGTTCATGAGACATGGACTATCAGGACAGGGTGCGGTAGTGTTGAGTAGAGGTGCCGTCTTTTTCATGCATTGCTCAAATGATCCCGTTCCGACCATTCGGTGCGACTCCTTCAAATGCGCCGTCGCAGGGTTACTGGAGTGTACTGGCAATTCCTGTAGTTCAAGGTCTTTTGGAAGACAAGGGTCTGGGATGAGATGGTGTCCTTTGTCGGCATCTTCGTCCAAGTCCAAAATAGAGTCGTACTCCGTAACGGCCTTTCCTACATATCGTTCGCGGGCCTGGTTAGTTCCATAACCCAGCCACGTCGTCACGAAGACCTTGTGGTGAATCTCCTCTCCTCCAAGCAGCCGCAACCGTACATCGATCAAGTCGTTCGTCTTCGCCTGATGCTCTAGACTGGGTTCGAAGGCAATCTGCGTAGATGCCCCGCCCATGTCGAGGAACCCATATGTTGTCCTGTCTTGTCTGGAGCCCGTAAAACCATCCATGAGGTAATTGACCGCGATCCACCCGAAGAGTCCTTCCTCTTCGCCGGTAATAATCCGCACACTCGACCCACAAGGCCCGACAGCGGAAGGATCCTCAATCTTAAAATGTGAATGCGTGACGAGGAAGCGACACGTTTCCAGCAATATTTCGCCTTGCTTTTTGGGAGACAAGAGACGCATGCCTGCTGTTGCAAGTAAGAAGAGTGGGGTGTCCTTTTGTAATGACGGGGGGATATGGTCCCGGGCGTGGCTCAACAAAGGTCTTAAATATGCACCAACATCCTCTGGATTGTCTGCGAGAGACGAAAGTCCTAAAATTACGATGAATTTCCCTTCATAAAGATGTCTCGCCTGTTGTATCGAATTCACATACCAGGCTCAACCTTACTGACCCAGAGGTCATTATCCTGCGTGCCCTTCTCCACTTTTGGTAGCGTATAGGCGAGCGTACTCCCTTTCTCGACGTGCATTGACCGAGGGTCCTTCCAGCTGTATATTTGCAACCTCGAACCCGACGAACCAGCGTCGATAACGATTCCAAAATGTCGTCCGGAGAGCCATGAATTACCCGCTATTGGAGGAGCCATTTTTTCGTGTGAGTTTCACTGGTGAGAAAAATACAAGCCTGCAGGCGCGACTGCAAGTCAAGGGGGAAATTAGAAGCCAGAGTTTAAATACAAGGAGGCGCTGAAGTTGAACGTTGAACGCTCACAGCTAAAGACATATGTATTTTTTTGCCTTTTGTGGGAATAGCAGGTCACGACGGCACACGTGGCACTTGTGCACTATGTATCTTAGATCTAATCTTATCGGCACTGCTATTACAGTTCTACGGAGCATTAAGAAGTAATACGACCTTCACCAGAGTCAAGTTTCGATTCACGAAAGACATCCCAGAATCCCGTCGCTGTTTCTTTGATCCAGATTCTACATTTTCCTCTCTCTTTCGTTTCAAGTCACGTTGTGCCGTGTAGTAAGTGATTATTTATGATTCCTCTCCTCAGATACAGCAGGATAACAAACGGTACAGACACAAAAGATTATTCCTGATAGTTGGGGATAACAACATTTCTCCTCAGTCTCGAAGCACTGTCGGTCCTACCATGCGTTTTGCGTGTTTGCGACGACCCTTTCTTGCTCTTCAGCCCTTTGCGCATCATTTCCCGGTAGCGCATGATGTCGTTTACCCAGTCCCTCTCCTGCAGCAAGGTGTCTCCTTGTTCGTATAATGTTTGTTCTTCAGCTGGAGATAGCAGCTCCATTGATGTCCGAGCCCCAGTTCGCCACAGCAGAATCTGTCGAACAGTTTCGGGGAGAAGAACATTTACGCAATACTATAGGAGGCCATGTCAGAAAACCCACAGCCCAGTTAAATTATAGTACTTACATCAACTTTCCCAAGAGGGCTCAGCGACTCGAAATCTTTGCAGCCTCGTTGTCTGGAGAGGGTTGTAGATTCGAGTATTATTGGATCGTCTTCTAGGCCAGTTAAATCGGATGTATCTTCGTTTGCACCGTCGCTTGCGGTGGCGGTCAGAGGCTAGATAATATGGCAAATGAATAAACGAATTCAATTTTAGTATTATTATCATACCTCCGTGGCAACAATGGAAGATGCGACAGGGCTTAAGGGTGGAACGTAAGCATCGGAAGCCTATAAAATACTATTAAAGAAGAAGGACGGGAAATAGACGAAAGAAAGCTCACCGACGGGAAAGAGGGAGTATCAGATCTGATAGACGCTTCGCGCTAGTGGAAGATAAGTCAAAGCTTAAGTGCTAATAGGCACCCTGACTGACCTCGATTCTGGACGAAGGACACGAGCTCGGCGGCATGTCCGGCTGCGACGACGGAAAGCCTTCAGTGGGAGGCGGCGATGGAAACCGCTTGTTATCCGATTCCATGACATCGTCCAAGGACTCTTGCACGACCAAGTGCCTCCCTTCCTCCTTTACATTCGCCTTCTCATCCTCAACAAGGTCGATCACAGTGGGTTCATCTGTTGGAACATCATCAACAATAAGAATACCAGCACGTCCTTCATCTCGGAGGCACCATTCCCGAATGTAAGTCTGCAAATGCTCCACATCCTGCGGGTCCATCCGCCCTCTTAGACTGGCGTCGTCAACCACGCTCTGACGCTGTTTGCCGCCATTCATGTACCGAGTATGTTTGTGCCTCGATGGTTCGTACTCGTTGTTTAAGATGGCTTTCAGTATATTCTTCGTATATACGAACTGTTCTCGGATGGAGAACTGAAGGAAGTCGTTGGCCGAAGGAAGCGGGTCTAGTGGGACAGGACTGGGAGATCGGCGTGCAAGGTTATGTTGCGGTTGAATCTTTTCGTCGTCTTCCCCGTCGTTCTGGACCTCCACAACTGTACTGATAAATTGTCCTAGCTAGCAACTGTGTCAATTGATCGAATTCGCGGACAAAATCAACAAACTTACTTTGCAGGTTGCAAAACCATCCTCTTGCATGGTATAAAACCAAGAACGCGGAATATGAGCATTAGTTCCGTCCAACCAAACGATCTTAAACTTTGCCTGCTGCCTCTGCGTAGAAGGGGGTATATACTGTGTAAGCTTGCCAGGCCAGTAATCCATTGTCGTCGCAGCTTTTTCTCGTGCGAGCACAAGTTCTCCAGGTATTTCCAAGTCTTCATCCAACGGAGGTGGTTCCCAGGGAGCTTCTTCCTTGTCCGCATAAATGCCATTGTCTTCATCAGCGCTGATATCTGACCCATATTTCCGCTTCCGTTTCCCTTTTGCTTTCCCCGTAGCCTTTGAGCTGCCTTGAGAGTGACTCAGTTTGAGAGGAGCAGACACAGGATTGGAAGATGACGGGGTTGTGAGGTAGTTGAACATATCCCCAACTTCTGGCAAATCGTCGCTGTCTACGTCCTGGCCGTCCAGCCTCATTTCATCGACTGCAGCTTGCCATCTCTTCTCAATATCGCTCCGGTCGCGTTTTTGCTTCTTCCTGGGAGAGGCAACAGATAAAGAAGGTGGAGACACGAAGGTAGGCTTTAGGAATCGCGGACGGAAATGCCGGTCAAGCCTGGATAGTATATTCTCTTCGGATGGTGCGAATAGCAGCACAGTTTTGACTCCGGTCCCAAATAGTTTGACCTTGAAAGGGACATCGGCCATTCGAGGACTGATAATCTAAAAAGCAAGGCAGATATGTGAGTGAAAACACGATATAGACATGCACCAATGCACGCACCTTGCCCGGCCACCAAAGCCCCTCCATGTTATCATCACCATCTTCCTCTTGATCATACACACGCGAACTTTGAGGTTCGATCAAAATCCACACGTAAGTAGTCAGCGTCGCGACTGTCCACACCGGCGCATTACGTTGGGCTTGCGGATTAGAATGGGAATTGTGGCTCAGACGCGAAGTCAGAGGTGCAGACAAGGACAGCAGAGGCTTCTGGGTATCCTTTGTGCTGAGGACTTCCGAACTCGATGAGCGTTCGTCGGAAGATAGCGGGGTGAGATCCGATAGGTCACTGTCCTCCCTGGTTGGAGGAGGGATGGCCACCGGTGGAGGCGGCGGCGGCGGAGGCCTCTTGACGATTGGTCGCGGTCGCGGCCGTGGCCATAGAGGCAGCTCCGAGGTTGACGTTGATACTGGCGCAGACGGCTGTGACTTCGGCCGTGGTGGTACCAAATCTTCAGACGGCAAAGGAAATCTGATTTTATTGGATTTCTGTCCCACAGGCGGCGCAGCCTCTTTCACGGAACCAGACATCTTCCTCGTCTTCGCCCTCTTCCCATATTTTTCCTTCACAGGCGCGCGTCCTTTCCACGTAGACGACTCCGCCTCACTCTCAGATCCTCCGCTGGGAGAATCTGCTGAGTCCGAGTGCAGCTGGCCCGCAAATGTCGCCGTGGCCCTTTTCGCTGAATTGCGACGCGGAAGCACCGCATCTCCTCGATTATACCCTTCCATGGTTCAAAAATACAGCGTTTTGGTGCATGAAAAGCAGGGTATTTGCTGCGAATCCAGGCCAGGACTGCTGATGGTCGCACGAGCTTCGATGTCCCAAGTCTTGGATTTGGCTGTCACGCTTCACGCGTCGCGTCACACATATCACAAGCGCACCCACGATCGCGTTCTTTCCAAAAGCAGCCTTGATCACCATCAGTGATTGCAGTCGAGAGGACGCCACACACAAGTTCGCTCGGAGTCCAAGCGTGGGGTGTAAGAAAGAAAAAACTGGCCGTGTGTTTTGTAAAATAACACTTGATTGACATGTATACGTTGCAAAATGAGTACTCGGTGTAGACTTGGTACGGATGTTGGCCTGAGGCAAGTTATTGAATCCCCTTGGAATCCCTTGGAGAAGAGGAAAAAAAATGCGCCTTTCATGAATATTACTATCGGAAGTCGTAGCCAATTATATAAGTACTTCGGATTTTAAGGTGGCAAGATACTTACTGTACAATGATCCGAGTCAGCCCAGGTTGTGTCCAGGTCTCTTTGACAGGTACAGAATCCCAAGAAAACCCGAAAGACACGATGAGCGCAGTAGTATATCATCCCAATGTCAGCGGAGGCTGTAAGTACATATCAGTTATCTATATCACGTCAGGGCCCTCGTGCGCGACAACATGTCATAAACCTCGATTACCAAATAGACCATCCATCCAACGTGCGTGTCGAATTATTAAAAGTCAAAGTCCTGAAGTCCGTATGATACGTGACCCTCGCGCGACGTAGATAGGGAAAATGAAGTGCGACGTGGCCGGCGGAAAATGATACGGTCCTGCGGAATAGATATCCGTGGCGCAGGGACACTTCACTGACAGTACTTAGGACAGGGATTAGACTTTCCAGGACTCAGATCGTAGAATAATGAGTTACAACAAGCTTCCTTCAGGCTGCTTATCAGTAACGACATCCTAGCTGAAGGCTTCCGCGTTTCGCGATGTATCCATACCACGATGCAGCCTTGAAGCTCGAAGGCGGGAAACAACGTTAACCCTGCGTATACGTACTTCCTAGGGAGGCCGAAAAATCCGACGGCCGTTGCGCAATAGTTCGGAAGGCTCATGGTGCCCTTCAGTACCACACCAGTGACACCACTTCTCCATCCGGAAAAATCGATTGACACTCAACTGAGCAGACGAAGTTGATCCCCCACAAACTACCGACATCAACGCTGAGAAAACCAATTCAGGACGCTCC
>JADNRV010000643.1:0-20115 GCA_015499995.1 Flammula alnicola
ACAAGGAAAACTGAGCGTTATCGAGTGTCTCCGCCTTGATAAAGTCCATTACAATATAGCCCCAGTTATATGGGCCATGGCGGAAAGCGTAGTGTACTTTCGGCACTGGTACGCGGGTGTTCTGACGAGCATACTCCATTGCAGCTGCCTCTTCCATCGACACTGCCTTGCCAAACTTCACAAGTCTCTCGCCGCTGATTAAAGCCAGCCCTGCGTTGCCGCTGGTGTTGGATATCATTCCACCTGTATGAAAATGTTTGGCGCCTTTGATCTCGTCCAGGATACTCTCAAGGACATGGGATGGAGGATTAAGATGTTTGAGGAATCTGAATACATATGAGTGCAGGTCAGAAAGCAGGTGCCTAGCTACTCACACGTCCATGGAAATGAAGAGCAAGACTTGAGCTTGAGCGCTTGAGCAGTCAGGTCAGGTCGCAGTCGATGAACGGGCCTTGGGATGGATTTCTCTGTCACATTCGTGTCCCACAACGTCTGACCTTCTCACGATACCAGCTGGATAAGTAGATCACCACGTGCCTCAAACAGATAATCGATAATGTATTCAGTAATCCGCTTGACTCCCACCGACATCAACTAATACAATTTCCAAGTCCACACCTTCGGCACATATTATACAAAGGCATAATTCGTCAGCGTTTCAACACGGGCAGGCTTAAATTCTCTTGCCGGCAATGAGTTCGGTGGACTCAGGAACACGTCTTCATTAGCAATCGAAGATAACGAGGTCTGCCAGTGGAGCTCGAGCCTCAGATAATACCCTGTGGGTTGTCAAGGATGCTCGAAGCTTGGAATATCACGCGTATTTGAACGTCTCTCCGCAGTGGTCAACTACGGGCGGGCTGGTACGTGCTCCTAATAATATCGCTGTAAACCCCGCTCGTTCACCTCCGCTTTCTACCTGTACAGGCGATTATCCAACAAAAAATTTCGCCGGGATTTGTTCACGGTGCTCATACCTGTTCTTGAAGTATGTCTTCCTCGAGGCTTCCTCATTAACACTTGAAATACAACGAAAATAGTACCTCTCTCTTCCTATCCCCAGGTCCACGTCATCTGCGCACGTAGTTTCTGCGAGGGCGTCGAGCGATATACAAGGCCATCACCACTCTTGCTATGGCGGCAGATGCTAGCGAGTTTGCCTTCAACAGGTGCCTTCTCAGGACTGTGTTTACTTTTGTGCTAATCCACTATTGAAACCGTTTCGTTTCATTAGCATTACCCCACGACGGTTCTCTTGAGGGTATTACGAAACACAGGCAGACAGGAACTAAGGCTCACAGTGAAGGCGATGGCGTGTAGGGTTGATCTGTGTCTAGGTCGTCGTTTCGATGTTTCACTCACTATACTCCGCGGCTATTTCCGTCGACCCCGATATCTTCCAGTTAGCCTCGACGAACTGCTTATGCGCATTCAAGCTACGTCACTTCATGGATTTTACACAGCCATCGTAGGTTCGGGTAAAGATATGTGCGTATTCCTCCGTTGATCCAAATGATGCGCCTCGTCATCGGAAGTAGTACAAATGAGTGGTTCAATATACCTTCACTTTAGAAACGATCTCCTACGAACGAGCAAGGAGTGACGGGCATTTATCGTGAGGTTGATGTTGCGAACATGTCGCAATGACTAGTCACGTATTACTGCGCCCGCCTGAACTGAATTCAGCAGCTCGGTTGCCATTGCCTCGGAGGAAGACGAGACTGCACATATAAATATGCATCTAACATGAGTAAGGGGTAAACCAACGTGCGTCGTGAACCCTGAACGTTGAACCCCGCCATTGACGTTATTGCTCCTGTCTCTGTCTCTGCTGTATCTTGTCCACGGCGGCATCCACGGGGCACCGACGGCCACATTGGTTGCGCTCGACGCTGCAATGCCCAGTGTCTTCTCTTCCACTTGCACCCGTCGTCCAGTGGACATCGTTGCTACTGCACATTGAATTGCAATTCTCTCTATATACTCGAGTGCTTATCGTACGTTTGATTTCGCGATATCAGTGGTGTCGCCGCGCCCGTCTGGTCCTAATGAAAGAGGGAGAACTCAAAAATAAATCTCAAACGATAACCATAGAATCCCATTAAAGGAGAGTTGTACGTAGACATAAATATAAATATGAGAACAACAAAAGACCCTACAGGTTCCCAAAAGACGAGTAAACGGAAATGAGGACGGGAAAACAAAGGAAGGCGCGATAAGGAAGGGGAGAAGCGAGGAACAAGGAAGATGTCCATACGAAACGAAGCATATTTATAATATAAAGAGTGTAAGGAAAAGAGGGGACACAGGGAGGGAAAGCAGGACATCGGTAGTGTACATCTAATGTCACCTAATGCTGACAGTGATGTGCACATGCCTACTCTAGTAGAGTATTTAGGCATGTGCACATCACACTCTGAGCAGAGCACTCTAATGTGCACACGAATGCCTAATCATGTGCACATTAGAGTCAGCTCAGCACATGCTCAAGGCCATACAAGCCGTGCCGGCATATCCAAGGCATGCCTGCCGGCCTCTTGGTGCGCTTGTGGCGTGCATCCACACGCGCCTCCACACGCGCCTTGTGCGCGCTCAGGTGCGCCCATTCCCATATTTGTCAGCCCCCGCCGTTCCTCCAAGGGGCAACCGCCACATACCATTCTGGGTAATGTACTTAGTAGCTAGATCCAGTAAATCATTAAACCGCGTAATAAGCATCAATAAAATGTAATGCTTGTATTTCTAAGGATATTACAGTGCATCTACAGATATAGACCCGAGGGGTGCATTATGCTCAGCCTCATCTTGAAGCGGTGACACCTCGTCATCCTCACCATCGTCCTCCTCCCTCATGCTACTACTACGTGGAACAATATCACAGCGACCTTCAGACTGTACATACTTTGCGACATTGCACCAGAGCATGCCACAGTGACGCGCCATCATCAAGAATTGCTCCTGCTGGTTGAGCGCAAATGCGACCCGTCCTGCGTCGAACAGTGGGTCCGCCGGCACATTTGGAAGACACCAGCTAGCCAGATCCGCGGCGCGCTTAGACCAAGTTGCGGCACGATGGAGGAGGAACTGTTGAACACGCCGCATCTCCTCCTGCAGCAGTTCGACTTCCTCCCTCCATCGGTCTTGCCGTGCTCTGCTCTTACACCACTCCACGCGGAGAACTAAAGGTGTAACATGTAGATATCAGTATAATCTGTCAGAAATTTCGAAGCATACACGCACTATCGTGGAGCGCCCCATCGCCGTGCATCTGCTCGCCAACCCCCGCATGCCTCCATATCCACGACAACATTCTATGACCCTCCGATGCGACCTCCTTCTCCGTCCCCCCTGGCTTCCTCCTTTGCTTCTTCCTCGCCTTCTCTGAGTCGTCATCTTCAGCCGCTGCTGCACGGATGTCACCCTTCTTCAGTTCTGGAACAAGGTTCTCCCACCCCTCAACCCCTAATCGAGGCGCCAATCCAGCCAGCGCAGATCGCGCTGCACAGTATCGGTTTGCCGCAGCGTTGACCTTGGCCTGACACCTCACGACGATGGTATTCGCTCGAGTATTTGCCACTTGGCCACGCTGAAACCGCGCCTTGTCGATGAGGACATAGGATCGAAGGCGGAGACCCTCGCGAAGATCGTCAAGCGCATCGGAGGCCTGTGCTTGGCGCAATTTCCATTCAATACTGAGCAGGCGCATGTCGCATGGAGTCGTGGAGGTCAGGGAGGAGGGAAGTCTGAGGAGCACCTCATGTGCGGGGATTTCCAGTTGTTCATCCATAGCGTCATGGGCACGAGCACGAAGCATTCGTAGGCTGGGAATATACATGTGTTGAACCTCAATCCAGGCCTCGATCTTCCTCTTGAGTGTTGACATACGAAGCTTGAGGTTTGTCTTCTGTTTATCGGTAGCAGTAGTTGAGCTCAGACTTGCAGCGGTCATCGCCGTCTGACGTCTAGGATGTATGTTTAAATTGATATCTTATTGAATAACATAACTAGAGACTTACTGGCTCTCCTCAAGGTCAATGCCCATAGAAATAAGGTGGCTGGCCGATATTTCCTCGTGCATTACATATGCGACGCCCAATGATGCGTCTGCATGTTCCTCGTCAGCAAGCTGAAGACGAACTGCATTTTGAGACAGCGCTAGACAGGCTCGTTATAAATAAAAGAATAAACCATACATTAGTCTGGTAACACACCTTTAACACGAGTTTCCATTGGATTAGGAAGGCTGGTATCCTTCTCCCAGGCAGATAGCTCCACCTCCCATAGCGAAACATCCTCAGCGGGGAGCCTTTCTGTCAGCGCCTTGTGCAGCTCCCTATGCTCGACCATCTCAGGTACCGCATCTGTAATTCGCTTCAGGAGTATCGTCGCTAGAAATTTAAATGATCAGTTTCATTAAAATGTGCATAGAGGTGAATAACGCACCGAGCTTCACCGTCTTCTTCCAGTTCCAGTCTCCGAAATGGTCATCAAGAGTATCACGGCGGGCCCCCGGCCCCATTTCCCGAGTGCTTGAAGCAATGGGATTGATGTGAGCCCATCCACGTTCAACGCCTTCGCCATCTGTTCGCCCAACTTTGGGATTGAAATTGAACGAATACTTGGTCTGGCATTTCAGGACATGAGCGGGAAGATGGAATTTGGGGACCAGGAATCGATACGAGGTAGAGCTGTCGTGATTAACGTGCATCCAGGATGGGTAGATTTTGAGGCGTTCCCAGAGGTTGATGCTCCATTGGCAGGCGATATCATATGATATCACGACCTCGACCAGCTCCTCGAGCTCCACGCTTGAGCAAAAGAGATAATCCATATTCACGTAGCTAAAAATAGATGCATTAGCAAACTTGTTCTATAAATATAAATGTCGTAGATCACACACCGTTCGCCCTTCTGGAGATCTCCAACAGAGCTTGGGCGCTTCATATCGTGCCGAGTACAATCCACAGTCCCAGCCCCAGATGCTGCCAGCCCATCCTTTCCCCTCTCTTTGTTGACAGCATTGTGATTGGAGCAAGTGCTGGGCTATTGTAGCGTTCATCAGAGGCGGCGACCATGAAAGAAATAAATCGGTACTCACCTCCTGTATTACGAGGGTTCCAAAAGTGTTTAAAAACTCCTTGAATTCACTCTCATGGACAAAGTATGCCCATCCATTGCTCAAGCTAGGATCCGAGGCATTATTGCTCACCATCTTCCGCTTCAATCGGAAGTTGGCATCCATTCCAAGGAAAAGAGTGTAGAGAAATCTAGAATGAGACATCAGTGACAATAGATAATGAGATTCAATCATTCACACCTTTTTTCGGGGGGTGCATCCCTCCAATCGCTCTCCAGGTTTACTCCGGGATGAGGACATGCGGGACAGAGCACGGCACATTCGCGTTGGCGCGTACCAGCTGCCCCAGAAGACTCGTGTCCACGTCCAGACTGCTTGAGCATCTTGATATTCCGGTACTGCCGGACCATTCTCATGAACGCACGGTAGCGATCCTAATCAAGGCAGTTAGATAGATACTAAAGCGGCCCACTGGAATGAAATAGTATCTCACGGGAATTGTGGTCGTCCCTATATTGTCTGAAAGTCTTGCCAAAGACTGATAATACTCGAACGCAGATGCCTTGGATTCAAAGGATAGAATTTGAAAGGTATTGAGAACCCGCAGAGTGGCGGCTGAGCGAGGAAATCTGACGGTGGATGGGTACCAGCCAAAGCGAAGCAGTTGGACGAAATGGGGTGGAGGGGTACCACAGCCACAGTAGTTCAGCGTAACTTCATGTATGCCATTCGTCTCTATGACAGTAAATGTGTTGTGGGAAGAGCGGACAGGGAAGTGGCAGGATTCGCCCAGCGGATGGCCGAGCTGGAAGCAGAAGCCTAGTGACTTGAAGCTAGTCTTTGCGAAGTACCCTTCTTCCCGCCAGACCTGTTACCACAAGGTAAGACATCCACATATGACATCAAGCAGGCAAACTGACCTCGATCCGGTGCAAGCCATTCTGAAAGTGCCTGCGAAGAAGACAGCCAGAGCAGTACAGCTCACGGCCATCACAGTCAATGCACCGGTAAACCTGCGCGCCAGTATCACCACAGTCACGGCAGGTAGGCGTTAAAGTGCCACGGCTCTCTAATCGTAGGAACTCGGCGAGAAAGACTTCGCGATCGAGAAGCCACTGCCGCATAGGAAAGTCCTGCCAGAACATTATTAAATTTTGTAATAGACAACAAGACTGTACATACCCCTTTGCGCTGTTTGCGAGTAGATGATTTTGGAATGCTGGTTTCTTCCAGAAACTCTGCGTATGCTGGATCGATTGCATCGTCGACATTTGCCTCCCAAATTGGGGCAGAGGATGGGTAAATTGGGTCATATGGGTCATCCAATGCCGCGAAGTCGCCTGCATCAGTCAAATCGTCCAGCTCCACTTTACGGGAACGGTACCCCATTTGCCCGCTAGGCAGCATGCTGAAGGATGTCGAAAGGATAGGAGTGGATGCAGGCACAGGGGGATCAGGCTCGTCCGCGATGGAAATCATGCAGCCATTGGGTGAGCGTTGGCGGCGCCGTCGTTTCGACATGTCAAGATAGTATTCTGTAACAGTATGAACAAATTCTACATAGGCAGTACATGGAATATTACGCACCATGAGCTCACTCGTGGGTTCTGTGGTGGCAAGATCTCCAGATTTCTGCCGGATCGGTTCATTTCAATGCCATACGCAACATTTGCTGTTGAATTTTCCTTGTGTCGCGGCCCACGTTCGTGCGAAATTACATTACCCTCCCCTCGTTTGACCTTTTGCAATGCAGAAGTGCCGCAAAGATCGCGTGATTGCATGCAAAGCGCTTATTCAACCATTATCCGTGTTTGCTCCATGCGTGCATGTATTCAAACCTGGCGACCCGATCATTATGTACGGATGCAGTAGATTAAACTGTAAAACCTTGTTCCATCATTGGTGCCTGATCGTCGTGATGGCACAGACGTCAGTTGTGGGTCCATGTCCACCGACACGCTCACTCGACGCAGGGTAGCTAGCTCATAGCTGTATGCAGTTCAACAGAACCACAGAAATTTCTTAGGAGATACTACTTGTGGGCATGTCTCAAGTGCTCTGAATACATACATATGCGCGATGCGTGAATTTCAAACAATGAATTTCAACGCATCTGCGTGACTAATACATATGCGCGATGCGCGAATTTCCAACAATGAATTTCAACGCATCTGCGAGACTTCAGTATTGCAAAAAGCTTCTGGATTTTTTTTTTCCAGGCGCACGTTTGCTCATGAATACATTACCCCCCCTGTTCGACCTTTTGAGATGCGGCAAAAGGAATTCCAGCTCGGTCAGGAATATATTACCCGCCCCCTCATTCGACTTTTTGGGACGCGGTGCCGGCAAAACTCAGCCGTGCCCTTATTCAACCGCTATCTGCGTTGCTCGATGCATGCGGGAACATGCGGCGGCGGCCAGCATATTCTGAATGTGGCGATGCTCATGATAACAGAGCTGCATTGAGGAAATACGCCTAATACGCTAATACATTTGACTAGGTTGTACGGAAAGTATTTCTACCAAAAATAAAGGCACGATCATCGGGGAGACTGGCTGCAGTCGAAAAAAGTTGCAGCGCAGCCTCGGTCCGATCTTCTAACTTACCGTCGATGAGTTTCTTCTGCGCCCTACCTGCCGCGGTCAATTTGAGAGTGGTTCCAGTTTGGAACCCATAGTCTACCCATCGAAACAAACCGCCTGAGCAGTATTGCGTCATGGACATCCGCTGCACTCCCTCTCCAACGACCGGGGTGTTCCCATGCCGAAGCACACTGGACGGGATCAAGATAGTGGCACCAGGGGGGAACTCGATCACCAGGCCGAGGTCAAAAAGGACCATATGACCGCCGAGAGTTGGATCGAAATTGCCAAGTGCAGTGATGGCACAGAGGCCGTAGGCGACATTGTTGTAATCCGTGTGATCAACTGTTATCGTTCCAGGCCCAAGGTTGAACGTACAAGCTGGGAAGATGCTGCATGTAGGGAAGTTGGGGCGCAGATGTGGGGAGTGGTCATAGAGCCGCGAGAGATAGGATCGATATACGTTGTAGAGCTTCGGCGCATAGAATGCAAATGCACCTGTAGAGTTAGAATGGCAGTTAGCAATTATAGGCCCGAAGATTCTCAAATGAAACTTACCACTCTGGAAGCCGGCTATGCGCTTGATGTCGTTGTGCTGGCAGAGAGATTGAATGATGGCTTTAAGTCTCCCAGGAATGCCCAGATTACCCGGTTGCTGGAATAGAGTTGTTAGTAGAGAGAATATTAAATATCGTATGAATAGACGCACCACAGAGCCACCACCAAATGATACTCCGGTCGGAATCGCGTAATAATTGCCTCGACGGTGGTTGAAAGGGTCCTTGCTCGCCGACGGTGCAAAAGCTCCATTCCGCTTGCCTTCGACGCGCGCCTGGGTCATAGCAGATGCGGCATTCCTCACAGAAGGCATCCACGTCGGATCTTTGGGCCGGGCCATGAGGAAAACCAGGCCGTGACCGTCCATGTCAGTGTACGTCTGGGATGACCTGAAAATAAATTAGTCTGATATCCGTAAGAAATAGAATTGAATACGCACTCTCCGTCCCACGGAACACGCTCCATGTTCAACGCCATGAGCTCATCCAGCGTCCAAGTCCTAGGCTGGCGTTCAGCTTCCACCTTCCACAGCGCGAACGCCCAATCCAATTACCGGCAGGAAGGTTGCGAGATTCGAGGGGACACCTTCTTTGCAGGGATATCGCGATAGCGCGTGAGGGCGTTGAGCCCTTGGACGTGAGCAGGGATGGAAACGGTAGGTGCGGCAAGCTTCCGCATGCTTTTGGATCGATCCTTGGCACGCGCTTTCTCGATCTTCCCCGGTTGTGCAATGGTGTATGGGCGAGCTGGGATTGGAGCTGATGCAGAGGCGAGGCGAGCAGATTGTCGAGGGATGGGACTGGATGAGAGTCGAATTGGGATAAACGCGCAGATTGTCGGTGCGGAAGGGCGTCCTCAAAGGGTGTATCCTCGTTGTCACCCACATCGCGATCAGAGCGAAGTTCGGCGACTTCCAAGGCGTTTCGAAAGAGGGGGGCCATGAGCACTTTGAACGCCGTGCACTTGTTGAGGCCGATCGAGATGCGTCACGTATTCCAAGGACATAGTCCCCGAATGAAGTCCCCACTGCGCGTCTGGACATATCAATTAGAAACCGAGTAAGTGAGGAGGGCCAAAGGGAACTTACCACACGACGGATTGGAGTTTCCATATTGCCAAAATGCACTAGTACACACTAGTGCGGTGTTCGTCGCCAACTGTAAGGGCGTATAATCACGTTAGTCCAATGCATAAACACAGAGTAGCAACTGCAAAAACTGCGGCCAGGGTGTCTGGGTGGACTCGCCTGCACCGCGGAACGAAATGACGGAAATGGAAAACGCGCGGCCAGGGTGTCTGGGTAGACTCGCCTGCACCACAGAACGAAAGGACGGAAAACGCAGGTGCACGCGGCCAGGGTGTCTGGGTGGACTCGCCTGCACCGCGGAATGAAATACAAGAAGCACCGGTGCACGGCCAGGGTGTCTGGGTGGACTCGCCTGCACCGTGTACTCACATGAATGGCCCTTGAGTGACGACGTTGGAAAGTTGTGGGGGGAGGGAATAAAAAAAAGCAAAACGCCCACCTTATACCAGAGATCGAGGGCCCCTAGCGAAAATATGATACCCGCACCTACGGGTCAGGCATCATCCGCGGGTGCCAAAACCGGTGCGGGCTGGGTTGGGGGTATGGTATTGAGGGCGGCATGCGAGGGTGCGTGGGGCACTTGCTGCGCAGATATCGGGTTGGGAGGGGCGGTCGTTGTGCGTTAACTGGCCAGGGGTGGTCGGTATGCCTTAGGGGGGTGCAGTGCAGCAGAGTGTGCAAGGCGATGGGCGGTATTCGTCCATTGGCGGTGGTGATGCTGTGCGTACAAGTTAACACTGGAAATCACGAAGAAAATCGTTCGTTGACATACCTGGCGGGCCTCCCATTGCATGGGTCCCCCCTTCTGTACTCCAAGTCCCCGTGAATCCGTCATCGTCGAATGAAAACCCCGCCACACCCATGTCTGACGGAGGGGAAGGGCTCACACTGCACATGTCGTCGACGTTGGAGGTCCACGGCGCGCGTGTTAGTCTGAGCGGTTCAGGTTTGCTGAGTGCGGTACAACGTTGGGAGCCGTGCCGGTTTGAAACCCATGTCGTTCACGCGGGAGGCTCACATTCCTCTTTTGGTAAATGTGATGATCGCCCCTTTTGGACGATCAAGATTCACATTGACGATCTGCCAAATATAGTAATATGGCCTAGCGCCTGTGCCTACGGCTCGCATACGGTCGCATATGGGTCGCATATGGTCGCATACGGGTCGCATACGAGTCGGACCACTGTAGATGGTCGCATATCAGTCGCATACACCTCTTATTTTGTCAACCGTGTGCGCTCTGCTGCGTTATATTAAATATACAAGATATACCATAGTTGAGTAATGTACTAGCTACAATTAGATAGTGTTTGGGAAGCTCAGAGAATCTATTGCATGTCGGTAATAAATAGATCAGTACATGCAACTAAACATATATATTTAACATACTACACTCAGTACCACCATGACCAAGAAATCTGGCAAGGATGGTTTGACCAAGCATCAACGTTATTATCAACGGTGAGCAGTGATATATTTGATTATATCACTTCTCTAGATATTCACTGTAAATACAGGCATCGAGATACAGTAAACGGGAAGAACGCAAAGCGCAATAAGGAGAGACGGGTCAAACGGTGCGGTGTGGAGGAGATGGATAGCGCGCTCGTAGAAACAGCGGGCAAGTCCGAATTCCCACGTGATGCCGATCAAGCCGTGCACACTACCGCGCGACCATCGATTTGAATACCCCGCGTAGCATACCCTTTTCTCCCCATTTCAAACACTTCATACACTCATTACATGATCCTTTTTCATCTCCGAAAACCCCCGTACTCTCACCTCTCTTCGTTACTCCACAGACACCGTATTTCACACGCAATGGCCGTGAGAACGCGCCTCGGCAAGCCCCGTTTTGCGCTCAAGGTGTACCGCGGTCTGCCTCGACGAAAGAACAACTTCAAGTACGATCTACACCGATGGAAGGATGGGAAACCAAGCCAAGAGGAACCATACGGCTGGTAGGAGGTCCTATTTGCAAATTCTATTCCGTTTTATTCCATTTTATCTTGTTTCATCTTGATTCTCGATCACTTCCGCATCTCTTTCTCTTTTCAAATAGCCGACACCGAGTGCAACGAGACGACACGCTGTACGCAGGAGGACGCCCCGCCCTAACGTGCGACGAGCAGCGGACACGGTCTGGTCCACCGTGGAAGATTGTATGTCCCTTGAGCAAGGATGTACAGTTCACTCGCGCCCGCACCAAGCCTCAATCTTGCCTCCTATCCTGCGTGCGGCCGAAATATCGTTGCACAAGGTCGAAGACCCTTTTTCTTTTTCAAATGGACAATCTAGCACATGCGTAGTATATTTGATTTGATTTCTTGGGCCTGGCGACGCAAGAGTACGCGTGCGCCAGGAAAATCTCTATATACCCGCGTTTGTAAACTTAGGAGTCCTTAGTCAATCTACCCCCACTTTGATTCGGAAAACACTACGAGGAGCACGAGCTATTGAGCAAGAGCATCGAGCAGAGCGCGCCGTGACATTCGCTATCTACACAACTTCTCAAATACCCCGTACTTAGGCGCCCATCAGCGCCGCTCTCTCTTCTCTTTTCGACGACCTCAATCCAACCTACCTGGAAAAGATCAGCTCTTCCACAGTAGCTATCGAGACTGGATCAAAGGTTTTCCGTCGAAAACAACCACTGCTGAGTCCCTGAATTTCGATTTTTTCCCACTTTCCATTCTGTCTACACTTCTCTCCCAACTTCCCTTCTTCCCTGTCGAAGCTTACAACATGGCGACCCCGCCGCAGTTGTTCACGCAGCTGAAGCCGATGCCGATTCCTCGGACATTAAGCGCACCTTTATTCGATGGGAAATATGTCAATGACTTCTTAGCTATTTTAGAGCGACATGGGAATTCCGCGGGGCTGCTCACTTCCGAGCTCCCAAAATACATTGTCCAATACTGCACTGACGAAGTTAAACAGGTCATCCGGTTTTGCGATGAGGTCGAGGGTGCTGACTGGGACAAGGCGAAGCAGCTCCTCGTTGACTTATACGGGTCTAATGACGAACCGGCAAAGGCGACACTCGAAACCCTCAGGCTTTTCGTCAAGGAACACGCGAAGGGTAAAGAATTTGGCAGCCGAGCTGACGTTGATATCTATCATAGGAGCTATCTCACGATTGCCGCGCAACTTAAGTCAAAGACGTTGATTGACGAGAACGAAATGAAGCTCAAGTTCTTTGCGGGTCTTCCACGAAGAACCCGAGCGTTTGTAACCTCTCGCCTTCCTCCCGCCAACTTGGCTACCACCTCACCACCTCAAATCAAGACGGTGATCGAAATTATATGCCGCCAGTTCAACCCGAACAGCATCGAGTCCTACAATGTGGAATCAGATGCTGACGACTCTGACGACGATACGCCCAGCGCGGCCCCATTGACAAAGCCTTCATTACTGCCTCTCACTAGTGTCCTCGAGTCAGCTAGACCCAAGAGCAGCAATATCAAGACCGACATCGATCTTCTCACCCAGCAGCTGCAGCAGCTCTCAATCAGCCAAGCTCAGATGCAGCAGATGTTTCAGACCGCGATGAGCGCAGGATCCTTCTCTCGTCCTTCTAACAGTACGAACCCCGCTGATAAAACTTGTTTCATTTGCGGACAGGTTGGAACGCACCGGTTGCACCCTCGTTTCTGCCCGGAAACAGCCAAGCTCATAGCGGAATCGCTCATCAAGTTTGACGCCGCCCGCGCTCGATACACACTCATGGACGGAGCAGACCTTCCGTTGATACCATTCACGCCGGGCGGTGTCGCTCAATACCTGCGCGAGCATCGAAGTGACTTTCCGCGGCGCGAACCACCACCTCACACCTTGACAGCGAGCGCGTCTCCCGCGACGCTAATGATGGGCGACTATCCGGCGTTGTGCGGTGACGTGTACGCCATCGCATCAAACCAAGATGAGTTCGATTTCAGCGACTCTTACCCTGTGACACGCACTGGCAAAGATACTGCTCCTAGACATGACCCAACACGACGACCGCCTGCGAGGAAACAGCCCGAGCGGCCGAATACGCCTGCAAGTGCACCGATGCCTGCACCTCGCCAGCCATCAGGACCGGCGCCTACGACATCTCAACATATTCCCAACGAAGCGCGTGTTCCCGGCACTAATGGGTCCGCACCGCCGCCGCCCATCAATACGCGTGAAGGGTGGAAGGAGTCGCTCCCTCGCAACAACAAGGACGTCGAAATGAAAGATGAACCAAAGAGTAAAGCCCCTCAGTACCACTACACGTCGGACGTTCAGGAGAAGATCTCCATGCAAGACATCCAGGATCTCATTCTGCAGACTCAGGTAACCCTGACATTGCGTGACATCTTAGGCATATCCCCGGGACTCCAAAAACGAATGGCGGATGCTACGAAGACTCGACGGGAATATTTGACAAAGTACGGCGAGTACGATCTCTACACGGCGCAAGCCGAAGAAGAGTTCGCGAAGACCAGCGTGGGAGCGCAAGTAAATTCGGCGAGTTCTCTCCAGTTTGACGAATTGAATGATCCTTCCATGCTTGATTCATTCATGCTCAGGTACTCGAATGCAGTCAGCTTCAGGCCTACAAAGAAGTACGCGATGACTACAGGCATTTTTACTGCTGATCTTGCGGGAATGTCCATCCGTCTCATGGTCGATTGCGGCTCTGAGCTCAACATTTTCCCTGAGCGCCTTCTCGCCCAGACCAACTTACCTCTTGACTACGAGGGCACGCGTTGGTCCCTGAAGGGCGTCAACGGTGGTCCTGTGGGTCTGAGAGGGGTATGCAGAGACGTACCGATATCGATCGGCGGCCACAGATTTGACCATCATTTCTTTGTTACGCGCGAGGACATGGACTCACAAGATTGCATTTTAGGACAGCCTTGGATTCAGTGGTTCGCCGCGCGTATCGATTACTCAAGAATCGGTCACATGAAGATTATGCTATGGAAGGATGGCGATCGAAGCAACAACCCTACGATCTCGGTACAGCTGACACGACCCAATGACCCAAGGAATGTCGATGCAACAGGACCACTCCCAGGGGCCTCACGACCAGTAACCGAAGAATCGGAGACAGCTCATCAGCAGCACTCGCACCACCAACGAGCATATATCGAGGAGGTCGACGATGATGATGCGTACGCCCGATATTTTCATTAGCGCAGGACACGACCACGCGGCCGCCAACTCTCTTCAACGTGTCTTGCGCAACTATAGGCCGATCACTCATGGGTCTTCTCGGAGATCCTGAGTTTCGTGAGTTTGATAATTTTCTCTATTCTTTTGACCCTCCAGATTCGTTTGATTATTTATTGAGACAAGTAAGTCTCGCATCTAATAGTTTAAGACCGCTAACTACGTCGTGGACGCTCCGAGCATTATCTAGCTCACCATATACCCATTCGCGCACTGTATCCCTCACTGCGAAACGCAAATACAAACCCGTGGACCGCAAAGTACGGCCAGTACCTACGTACATGCCAAACCCCGTGGCTCTCGAGTTCAAACCTATCCCCTTACCGCCGATATCACAACTCCCATCAAAACCTCCGCATTTTGCTTCGCTGGAACCTACGGAAAGGATGACAGCTGAGCGTCTCTCTCTTCTCTTAAACACAATACCTGAAGGATTTCTTTCTCCAGAGGAGGTAAACCTGCTCGCGTTCGTGGTGGCGAGGCGCGAGAAAGCGTTCGCGTTCACGTTTGCTGAGAAAGGAACATTCCGTCAAGAATTTTATCCAGATTATGAAATACCAACTATCGAACATACGCCGTGGCAGCGTCCTCCAATCCGAGCGCCTAAAGCCCTAGAGGAGGTTATACGCCAAGAAATCCTGGAGCAGGAGGCTGCGGGACGCTTTGAGGCGACATCATCAAGCTATAGATCGGCCCTCTTTGCCGTGGCAAAGAAAACGAACAAAGTACGCCTGGTCCTTGACCTTCAGGAACTAAACTCCGTCACGATCAGAGACGCGGCGCTACCTCCGTCGGTGGACGATTTTGCTGAAGCCTTTATCGGGCGAGCAATCTATGGATGTGTCGATCTATTCGCCGGATATGACGCACGCATATTAGCTGAGTCCTCACGTCCTCTCACGGCATTTCATTCACTTTGTGGACCCAAACAACAGGCAACTCTACCAATGGGTGCTACAAATGCTGGAGCGGAATTCCAGCGATGTGTCAACCACGCTTTACAAGAAGATATCGATGTCAACGCGAAGGCATTCATGGATGATGGAGGAATCATGGGACCGCACACGACGTACGACGACGCGCCCATTGACGACAACCCCAACATCCGACAATTTGTATTCGAGTACGCTACAACGTTGGATCGGATTCTCGCGCGATTCATTGCAGCAGGAATCACGGCGTCGGGACTCAAAACCACGCTCGCAACGCCGCGCCTTCGTATTGTTGGGTCTGTAGTATCGATCGAGGGATGGCACCTTGAGAAAGGGCTCATCTCGAAGATAACGAAATGGCCTTCCTGCGAGAACGTGTCTCAGATCCGAGGTTTCCTAGGAGTAATGGGATGCGGAAGAAAATGGATCAAGAACTTTGCTTTAATCGCTAAGCCTTTGACATCTCTATTGCGAGTCACTGATGCCGATTTCTCATTCACGCAGGAGGCGCAGGATGCGATGGATTCTCTCAAGCAACTTGCCACGACAGCGCCGGTGCTCATCAAGATCGACTACGACAAAGCCAAACTCATCACTCAACTGCCGCGGGCGTCTGACGAAGGACTTGTAACTGTCGCCGTCGACGCAGCAGCCTTATATGGTGCGGGGTGGGTGGTATATCAACATCTCGACAATCAACGCCGACCTGCCGTTTATGGGTCATGCACCTACAATGAGCGCGAAACGCGATACTCGCAACCAAAAGCAGAGCTCTATGGAGTGTTTCGCGCCTTCAAGCACCTCAGACATCGCATTTGGGGCATCCGATTTTGTCTAGAACATGACGCTAAGTTCCTTCGTGAGATGATCGTGACACCTGATTTACCAAATGCTCCTATGACCAGGTGGATTGCGTATCTGCAGCTTTTTGATTTCGAAATGCACCATGTGAAAGCCGAAAAACACCAAGCTCCGGATGGCTTATCTCGAAGGCCGAAATCGGACCAAGATTCCGAAGATGAGGAGGAGTCGGAGGAATATCTTGATAGATTTATCGGGAATTTCTTAGCGTCGGATAAAGAGTTGCCACAGGGGTTCTGGCATAAAGATTCATATAAACTCTCAGCAAGGCAAGTTAAATCTGTTCTTCGAACCATACAACTTGCTCGCAGTGCTTTCTCTATGTCATCAGCTCCGTATACCCGACTATTGCAACCACAGGCCCAATATAATATTCACGCCAATGCCTCTCGACCGCCGGCGCTTAACTTCTACAACCTATTCACCACCGGAATCTTGGTCGACTCGGAGCCGCACTCGGGCGCTAGGCATCCGCAGTTCCCAATTCGCCCAACTCGGTTCGATCCTTCCAACTGGACTCGCAATAATCTGGCCGACTACACCCTTCTCCGGGTGACTGACACCATGACGTACATGGGCCGTGAATTCTTCGACCGCAAAACGCCAATCGAGCAAGAAGTTGAATACCGTTTGGGTGATGAGGTCATCAACCTTTCTGTCACCTCATATCACTATACGTACGCGTCGCGGCTGCGAGCAGGTGAGTACCCTCCAGCTATAGTCGATCATTCAGTGGTTGGATATTGTGCGGTCGAGGAGAGGACTGATAGCCGAGCCAACTATGAAATACTCACTGCGCCAGAGCATCGCGAGGCTATTGCATGTATTGGTCATAAGTTTGGAACCACAGACTTGGACGCACCTGAGATGTGGAAGGACCTCCGAGCCTTCTTTACCGATGGATCACTTCCTGCTCTGTGTCTGACGGACACGAAAGAGAAGGAAAGGTTCCTTAAGCGTGCTAACCGTTTTCTTTTCTTCGAGGAACGTTTATGGCTCAAGCCCAGCAACAAGAGCTCGTCCCTGCCCCGCCTCGTTATCGAAGATAACCAACGACGCCAAGAATTACTCGTAAAAGTACACGATGAGTGTGGCCACCGAGGACGAGACCCCACTTACGTCAAACTTGCCGAGCGCGTATACTGGCCGAACATGTATAACGACTGCGCGTATTTCGTGAGATCGTGCGTACCCTGTCAATTCGAGTCAAATGCTAAACCTATCATTCCATATAACCCATCCTGGATGTCATCAATCCTCCGTCATTGGCACATGGACTGCATTCACATGCCTCTCGGCGTCGGCGGAAAGCAATACCTCATCCAAGCAACTTGTTCAGCATCGAAATGGGACGAAGCCGAAGCTATACGTAAGGCTAATGCCGACACCATCGCGAAGTTCATTTATAAGTTGGTGTGTCGTTTCTCTTGTATTCCCTACATCACGGTCGATGGCGGCTCTGAGTTCAAAGGAGTCGCTGAGGAGGTGTTCCGCCAATATGGCATTGTCGTTATTGTGTCTACAGCTTATCACCCCGAGGGAATGGCGTGTCAGAGCGCGCAGCACATCAGACCCTCGTCCATGGCCTCATGAAAGCGTGCCATAAGGATAAGTCCAAATGGCCGCTCTATGTTGACGCGATTTTGTTCTCGATTCGCGTTACCACTAACCGAGTCACAGGGTATCCTCCTTATTACCTGGTCTATGGTATATTCCCGGTATTCGCGTTCGACATCGAGGACGGAACTTGGCAAACCTTGGATTGGGATACCGTCCGCACCACCGCTGACTTAATCGCCCTTCGCGCCCGACAAATCGCTCGCCGAGATGAAGATGCAGAAATCTCTTATGAGCGTGCGCGCTTTTCACGTCAGCAAGCCATCGATAACTTCAATAAGCGTTACGGTAAAAATTTCTCCTTTCATGGGTTTGATGTTGGGATGTGGGTGCTTCGCCACGAGACGTGGTTGGACAATCAATTTGGCAAAAAGGACTTTTGGCGCTGGTCGGGGCCGTACATTATTCACGAGAAGCGCGATAATAACACCTATGTGTTGCGCGAGCTCAACGGCACGGTTATGCGAGGCCATGTTACTGCTCACCGCCTCAAACTTTTCTTTTTTAGGTCAGAAAATCACCTTATGAAGACCGTCACCAACACACGCCTGTACTATGATATTCAGCACTTCGAGAAGCACTACATCCAGACACTTCGTTCTTCGAGCGGCCTTCACGCAGTACGCCACCCCGACATCGACTACTACCACTACAACAAGGAGCCGCACGGCGACGACGAGCTTCCGTTTCCAGACTACGCATCAGTGGGCGCGCGCTTTCCGCTCCGCATATTATATTTCCCTGGTATGGCTTCCAAGCCTGTCAACCTCGCCCTTGCACACCGACCGCACTGGGGCGGTTCTATCCGTGATGACCCCGCCTTTGAATCTTTCGAAAAATGGTCCAAGAAACTCGCGATCATGGCCACGGATGAGACGTCAATCACCGAGAAGATCTTTTCGCCTGCTAACGCGAACCCGAACCGCTATGCCTTGGGGTTTATTCGAACGTAATGTCCCCTTCTTTTTCTGTTGATTTTGCCATCACACTCCTTTCACCGCGCCGTTTCTATGCCTTACTTTGACTCTCTTATTTTGTTCTTGTTGTTCTCTCACTTACTACCCATCACACTCCTTCTTTTATCTTCCATCTCATCACTTTGGATGTTGGGGACAACATCTAAGGGGGGGCACTGTGGAGGAGATGGATAGCGCGCTCGTAGAAACAGCGGGCAAGTCCGAATTCCCACGTGATGCCGATCAAGCCGTGCACACTACCGCGCGACCATCGATTTGAATACCCCGTAGCATACCCTTTTCTCCCCATTTCAAACACTTCATACACTCATTACATGATCCTTTTTCATCTCCGAAAACCCCCGTACTCTCACCTCTCTTCGTTACTCCACAGACACCGTATTTCACACGCAATGGCCGTGAGAACGCGCCTCGGCAAGCCCCGTTTTGCGCTCAAGGTGTACCGCGGTCTGCCTCGACGAAAGAACAACTTCAAGTACGATCTACACCGATGGAAGGATGGGAAACCAAGCCAAGAGGAACCATACGGCTGGTAGGAGGTCCTATTTGCAAATTCTATTCCGTTTTATTCCGTTTTATCTTGTTTCATCTTGATTCTCGATCACTTCCGCATCTCTTTCTCTTTTCAAATAGCCGACACCGAGTGCAACGAGACGACACGCTGTACGCAGGAGGACGCCCCGCCCTAACGTGCGACGAGCAGCGGACACGGTCTGGTCCACCGTGGAAGATTGTATGTCCCTTGAGCAAGGATGTACAGTTCACTCGCGCCCGCACCAAGCCTCAATCTTGCCTCCTATCCTGCGTGCGGCCGAAATATCGTTGCACAAGGTCGAAGACCCTTTTTCTTTTTCAAATGGACAATCTAGCACATGCGTAGTATATTTGATTTGATTTCTTGGGCCTGGCGACGCAAGAGTACGCGTGCGCCAGGAAAATCTCTATATACCCGCGTTTGTAAACTTAGGAGTCCTTAGTCAATCTACCCCCACTTTGATTCGGAAAACACTACGAGGAGCACGAGCTATTGAGCAAGAGCATCGAGCAGAGCGCGCCGTGACATTCGCTATCTACACAACTTCTCAAATACCCCGTACTTAGGCGCCCATCAGCGCCGCTCTCTCTTCTCTTTTCGACGACCTCAATCCAACCTACCTGGAAAAGATCAGCTCTTCCACAGCGGTCAAATTCAGAACTTATGATTTCAATGACTTCTACTAA
>JADNRV010000644.1:0-19917 GCA_015499995.1 Flammula alnicola
AAATGAATGTAATAACTGTGGGCAACATGGACATTGGGCACTTTTGTGCCCTACTTACCTCTGTTCCGGCTGCGGACGAATACAGCCGCACCATTATCTCAGAGACTGTCCAGGCCGCCAACCGGTTCGACCACGTTCAGATTACGATAGTCGGGCATCCCCGACACTAGATGGGTACGAGAACGACATGGACCCAGAAGGAATCGCGAACACAACAGGAGAACCCTATGGAAATTGACTACAGGATGGGACTCTCAACGACGAGGCGTCGTTGCCTAGAACGGGGGTAATGTTACGACCACCCATTTTCATTTCACCATTCATACCTTCCTTGATATTCTCGAACCTTCTCTATGTAGTACTCACACTACTACGACCTTGGCTTCCTTAAACGGACATTCTCTCTTTTCTACATTGTTACTTCTCTAACAATGTGTGCTTCCTCCATTGTTCCCGATACGGTCTCCATTGTACTTATATCGTCTGCTTGGATATGTTCTATTCTTCTTTGCCATTGTTCCTCTTTCGGAACAATGCTTCTTCCTTCTTACCATTGTTCTTCGTTCGGAACAATGCCCTATACCTAAGTACTATAAAACCAGGCACTTGTAGTAGATAGCTTCTCCAGCTTGATCTTGAGAATCCTACCTGATTACTCTGGACCTTGAAACCTCTAAGCTCTACTTCAGACAATACCGCTAGCGGCATTCTGAACGTATACCGAAACTTGACTTCACGGTCGTGTAGTCGTTCACTAAATATAGATCACATCTATCTTTAGTAACACTTTGCTACGACCGTAACAGAAGGTCCTGGAAAGACGACAGAATTTGGCAGGGTTTCTCTGGCCAAACGAGCGATGATACCCCCGTAGCACAAAGCACGACGACCTTGCGGTCGAGCAAGGAGAAAAGAATCTCGCAATGTCTCGTATGCCGCAAAATCAGCAAGATCGAATTTATACTTTGCGGGGCGGCTGCCAACAAGTCGACGAGATAGAGATGATAGGGCCTTGGTTGAATTTCCCATAGTTGAGTCGGATAATGGACGAGCAAGCGTGTGGAACGGAATCCCATTCTCGATGAGAAAATCAGCGACATCAATTTGGGAAGGGCCTAAAGAGCGACGAATACATTCCAAGCTAGTTATTGGTGCAACAGCAATACGCCACGGGGTGTCTCTGGACTGTGATTGGCTGTGGGGGTGCAGAAGGCACAAGGTGCCGTCACGGAACTCTCTGACCTCAATGCGGAGACGAATGGGAAGAAAGAATTTCAGCGCCTGGCTGTTTGATGGACTAAGGTCCCAATATTTCCCAGGGACGTCGTGGAAGGGTTCTTGAGAAGCAAGAAGGGCAACAAGAAAGTCAGTGATGGGGCCACGATTTTTCTCTGATGAAGACAATCCTTGCCCACCGACAGTGCGGCAAACGGTGGTCCAATGATTGAAAGGGTTCGCGGAGTTAGAAAGGGATGCAGGAAGACCTTCATAAGGCACTTCATCCAGAGAGTATCCATAGCGATAATAAACCAAATCGTCAACAAATTGACGTTCGGGTGGAGGCTGAACAGTTGGTGTAATCGGATTCAAGGCAAGAACATCCTGCCTTGATATGCTAGCCAAATCATCAGTAAGAGCGTCTTCAACATCGGTAGCGCGAGGTTCATCATCGGCCTCCATTTGAACATCCGACGTCGGGGCCAACCGTTGAGCAGGCGAGGAAGGCGCGGAGGTTGACAAGGAAGGCACAGCCGACATCGGTGCCAACTGTTGATCAGGCGAGGAAGTTGACGAGGAAAGCGGAACCGAACCCGACGTCGGTGCCGACTGTTGATCAGGTGAAGAAGTTGACGAGGAAGGTACACCCGAACTGGACGTCGATGCCGACTGTTGAGCAGGCAAGGAAGTTGACGAGGAAGGCGGAACCGAACCCGACGTCGGTGCCGACTGTTGATCAGGTGAAGAAGTTGACGAGGAAGGTACACCCGAACTAGACGTCGATGCCGACTGTTGAGCAGGCAAGGAAGTTGACGAGGAAGGCGGAACCGAACCCGACGTCGGTGCTAACTGTTGAGCAGGCAAGGAAGTTGACGAGGAAGTCAAACCCTGATCCGACGTTTGTGCCGTAGACTGTTGAGCATTACCTCCTGACGAAGCCCCATAAATTTCCCCAAAATCGGAGTCATTAGAATCATATTCGTCGTTTTCCTCCGGCTCTGCATGTTCACCCTCCTGCGGATCGAAACTCCAATCTGAACAGCAATCCCATTGGTTTGCAAAAGAGTTATAAACCCTGTTTTTTTTTGGCCACATACTCCAATAATGTTCCGCCAGTGCCCGCGACAGGAGGGTTCTGACTCGAAAGAATTCGCTGACCCGTACCCAGTGGTAAACTAAAGGACCTTTTTTGCCGGGACACGCCTTTTTCTTCTGTGCCGCTTCGCGATTCAAGCGCGCTTGCCTGGCTTTATCAGACTCCTCCCACTTCCATTTCAGGTGCTGCTGCTTCTTTCGTTCAAAATAAGCTCGCATGGTTTCTCCAGGACGTTGGCCACTGCCTTGCTCGACAGGTGGAGACGTTGATGCAGGGCTTTTGGCAGATTCGAGCGACCCAGACTGTCCTGATTTATGATGCGTTGGAGCGGACATTGAGGCCCAAGACCAAGATTGAGCCGAGGAGGATTGAGTCGACCAAGGATTGTTCGAAGAAGCATTATTCGACCAAGGATTGTTCGAAGAAGAACTATTTGACCAAGGATTGTTGGAAGAAGAACTATTCGACCAAGGATTGTTCGAAGAAGAACTATTCGACCAAGGATTGTTCGAAGAAGAATTATTCAACCAAGAATTTGTCGACGAATGGGGATTGGACGACACGAAAGGAGGGTTTTTACCGGTTCCGAGTAGCGTAGACTGTCCCGACTTATAGACTGTTGGAGCGAACGTTGACGTCCAAGACTGAGTCGACCACTCGGGATTGGATGTCGCGAAAGGAGGGCTTCCCCAACACAGCCAAATTGGAACATTGGCCTTCATCATATAGGGAACGAGATTGAGCCAATTGCAAGAGCTGACGTCGACAATTGATCCAACACGTGAGCGCTCAGGGCGGAAGTCGACAAAGATCGAGGCTTCGAGGGAATTGAACCATTCAGGATGAACAGAAACACTTGCAGTTTGGAATAATCGTAAAAGAGATGGCGGAGGTTTGGTAGACGCTGGATAAAGTTGGCAAAGGGCGATGATAAAGGAAAAATAGGCCATATAAACATTGAATGTGTCGATGGACTTAGTGATGGCCTGGCGTGCTTCTTGCTCAGTAGAATGGACAGTGAAGTATCCATGAGCCGGGTTTTTCGGGTTGGTGCCAAAGATCGCAGAGCTCGGGAGATCGTAGCATCAGATAGCAAGATAACTTTTCGGCGACAGCACGGGTAGTCTGTTCGAAGGTTTTCCAAGATTTTTGGACATCACGGGGTAGGTGCCACCCATACGAGTCAGAAGCGAGTTGAATACGGTCAGCAGGGGTCGCAAAACGAGACATCATTGGGTCTACAAATGGAGATGTGTGTAAAAATGCGAGATAGGGATATCGGTCTGCCGACCAAAGACGAGAAGACAATTCCGCCGGAGACGGTTGGTGGGAGATTTTCGTATATTGAGGGAGAGAGGGAGGAAGGAAAGGTCGATTGGGGGAGGTGTAGTGTCTACCATCGTGCTGAATCTCGTGTTTTGGATAATCTCCAAGAGAGAACGCAGTTATAGGTCGAGGACGCGTAAACACGTTCGAAGCTGAGAGAGAAAAAGGTCATTGTTGGCCTGAACGACATCTCAATACCCACTTACACATGGTCTGTATCGAGAATAGGAGGACAAATAACGCTGTGGAGCTAAAGCCGACATGAGGATTTTGACGACGATGAGACAACACGAAGAGGACTTACAGAGAAGGTCTCAACAAACTGTAGAGGCTCGGAGGCTCGGCAGAAGATATCCCTGTATCGCGATCACCGAAGACGATTTGCTGTATGCAATACTGGCAAATGTGCGCGCGATGAGGCGGGCAGAGCGAACTTTGCTGTATCAGATACAAGCAAATTCAGCGAGTTTGGCCAGCAAGTATTGTTACGGTCGTAGCGAAGTGTTACTAAAGATAGATGTGATCTATATTTAGTGAACGACTACACGACCGTGAAGTCAAGTTTCGGTATACGTTCAGAATGCCGCTAGCGGTATTGTCTGAAGTAGAGCTTAGAGGTTTCAAGGTCCAGAGTAATCAGGTAGGATTCTCAAGATCAAGCTGGAGAAGCTATCTACTACAAGTGCCTGGTTTTATAGTACTTAGGTATAGGGCATTGTTCCGAACGAGGAACAATGGTAAGAAGGAAGAAGCATTGCTCCGAAAGAGGAACAATGGCAAAGAAGAATAGAACATATCCAAGCAGACGATATAAGTACAATGGAGACCGTTGGAGCAGGCCAATCCGGAACGTGGTGGATGGGATGGGTGCGTGTCTGTGTTGGTTCTCCGCCGAGCAATGACCAATGAGTGCATAAGGCACCATCACCAGAGATCGCCCTAATCTACGTTACATATATAATCTAGTCTAATCTATATCTACGCTATCTCATCTGCACTGCCACATGTGCCCCCCACACTTATCGCAATGCCCTCGTTGCGTCCACAAAAGACCTATCCACCACTATCGTGTGTCATCCACTTCGTCAAACGCCGCCACGTCATCAGCGAGGTCATCGTATGCACCCTCCTCGTCCTCTCCTACGCTGTCTGCATCCTGCTCGTCCATCTCATCCACTTCTTCATGTTCCTCGCACTCAGGTGGAATGTCCAGTTTCTCCTCCTCTAGGCCCATCCGCTTCTCAACCTCCGCTTGCGCCTCTGCTAGCTGGGTTCCGACACGTGGAATGAACCTACGTAGCCTTCTCGAGCTGAAACGACCTCCGATGGGCAAACCCTCTAGGGTTTCGAGCTGGTAGGAGTTCTTATCTCGACTGACCACCCGCCGTGGTGCTGACCACTTTGGTTCCAGTTTCCGTTCTGCTTTAAACGTGAAGTCGAGGTCGTTTCGGTAAACTTGCACCAGCTGCCCTGCTTTGAAGATGATCTCTCCGGGCTTCCGCTCCGTCAACCGCCTATCGAATGCCGCCTTCCTCTTCTCTGCATGTTCGACTATCTGCGAGTATCCGTCGAATTGGTGTTGCTTGACGTACGCCATCTGAACTTCAAGATCGGCTTTGGTCACTGGAGATGTTGCTGTGGATGTGGGTGTAGGTGATGTGTTTACGACCAACCCCAGCATGAGTTCTTTTGGGGCGAACTTCAAGGAGGGCAGGACGCGTTCATTTAGGGAGGCTACTGCTGCGTCTAGGTGGTCTGGCCAATTCCGAGGTAAGTCTTCTAATCCCATGGCATTGTATTCGTCCTCGCCTAGATCGGGTGCACACATGCGCTTGAGACGATCCAGCAGCCGGCCGTTGGTTCCTTCTACGAGCCCGTTGATCCAAGGCGAATAGGCGGGAACTATGTGGAGTTTCGTCCCTCGTGCTTCGCATTTGGCCCTCAGTTCCTGGTTGTTGAACTCGGGTCCGCCATCGGTCATCAGCGTCTCTGCAGCCGTGTAGCCATCGCATATCTTCCCATATGATGTTCTTGATGTTTTCCCTGTCGCTGATTTCGATTTGAAAACCCAGATGTACTGCGAATACACCTCAACGTAGAGTCCAAGCTTTGTGAATCCCCCTTTCCCTGCCGGAAGGGTGAGTGTATCACTTACTATGAGTTCGAATGGATGACGACGGGTTATGGGTTCTAGGAGTGAATGGATGTGTGCTGGTCCGAATCCTTTGCAACATCCGCAGTCTGTGATCGCCTTGACTATCGATGCGTCGAGTTTCGGGCTGACGTACTTGGTGAGCAATTTCGCCTTTATGCTGTCCCGATGGAAGTGCCCATTCTGACGATGGATTTCTCGGGCTAGATCTGTTGCCTCTTTCTGTGTTATGCATTCTCTCCTGGCCTCACCCCTTACTGACCTCGCATTTCCAACCTTCCACAACTTCCCGCCATCGATGAAGTAGTCCTTCGCGCGATGCCTAGCTCTTTTCCGCTTCCGCAAACTCACACCCTGGTCCAGCTCCAGCAAGGCATCGATTACCTCGCGGAACACAGCCTCGTCCATGAAGCGTTCACGTAGTTCATCATAGTCAGAAGACTCGGGGACCGCAATGTGGAATATATCATTTGCTAGGCCTGTCCGCATTTCCCAATCCTCGCTAACTGTCCACTCGTGGCCGTCGCCTGGAGCTGCTGGCACGTTGACGAACTTGCGACTCAAGCCGTCTGCTACTGGGTTCAGCTTTCCTGGCCGGTGTTGAACGTCTACTATTTGGTGAGCCAGCACACCATCTCTCCATCGTGCGTGTGTTACATTGGGGTTTTTGCTGAGCATGGTATCTCGCAGGGCCTGGCAATCAGTTTCTAGCTCGACCGGAAATCCCCACACGATATCCGAAAATTTGTCAAGACTGAACTTGAGCGCAGCGAACTCGAGCAGGAAGGGCTTGTATCTTTCCTCTGTCACGGAAGTTCTCTTTGATGCGAAGGCCACTGGGTGAATCCGCACAACCTCCTTCCCATTCGGTAGCACAGTAGTATGCCTCTGTGAACACATGCCTGCGAAGCCCCATTTACAACCATCGGTTGTGACAATAAAGGGTGTACCGTCGAATTTAGGGCCCTTGAGTACAGGATCACTGGTAAGGGTGATTTTCAATCGTAAGAAGGCGAAGTCATGTTGTTTCTGCCACAACCCTGCCAGGGAAAAGCCTTTCATTGCTCTAGCGTATGCCGCCTTGCCCTTCAGCTTTGGCAGCTCAATTTTCCGCACCAGGTCAGATAGGGGTTGAACCATGGTAGCATAGCCCTTGATAAGTGAGCGGAAATAACCAGCCAAACCTAGGAATGAACCCAGATTCTGCAAATCGGTAGGCGTTTTCCAGTCGACGATAGACGTTAACTTTGTTAGATCAGGCTTGATACCGTCGGGGCCAACACGAGCTCCTGCAAAGACCGCTTCAGTCATAAAAAATTTAGACTTGGCTGCCGATAGAGAAAGCCTTTTTCTCGAATGCGTGTGAAAAGTGCTCGCATTGATTTCATCTTCGTCTCGAAGTTGTCGCCAGCCATTCCGCCATCGTCCACGAATAATTCAAAAAGGATGCCAACCAAGTCGCCCAGAGCAGTTGCTGTCATCTGGCCGAATGTTGACGGTGCACCTGTAAGGCCGAATGGCATCCGTTTGTAGCAGAAATATCCTCGCCCTTCAACGTAAAAGCAAAGATAGGGTTGTTCCTCCTCGGAAATCGTACATGCGTAGAATCCACACGCAAAATCAAATATGCTAACCCAGCGGTGGCCGCTCAGGCGCTGTTGCTTGGATCGAATGTCACCCTGCTGCATTGGAGGTACTTTCGTCACCTTGTTGAGATCAGCGAAATCCTGGCAAACGCGCCACTTAGCCTGTCGTTCTGGAAGTGGTTTGTCTGTGCGCTCGCATTCAGGTTCTAGGTTGAAGGCTGGAGGAAATCCTTGTGCCACGCACTCCGCGTCGAGCCGGTGTTGAAGCTCCTCGAGGGTTAATCCTTCGCCCTCATGTGCTTTCCGGGCAAGGGTTGTTGCGCCGCAGCATTTGACCTCTGAGAAGTGGATGGGTCGGATGATATCGGCTTCCAACATTGTATCAACCACACTGTTGAAGTATTCCTTCTGAGGGACACTCTGTGGTCTTTGGGCCGGTTTCGTGCATAATTTGGTGCCTTCTGGGATGTTAAGATGATGTTCTGCTCCTTCCACGGCTGTAACCTCGCTCATTGAGAGGGCGAAACAGTCTGCAAACTGGGAGATAAGGTCATGGACCTGTGTGCATTCATCCTCTGTGAGATCAGTGCCAATGGTGACAGCCTTGAGCACTGCTGCAATGCGTTCAGCCTTGAACGGTTCAGTTTTCCGGGTGAGAATAGATGCATTTGAGATAATCGGCATCTCTGGCTGGGGCTCGCCAACTGGGGAAGGATCGTCGCCAGCTGCCTCGTCGAGTAACCACACTGGAAGGCCATCTTCCGTTCGTTCATTTCCTTCGATGAAATTTGTGTTAGTCTGTACGTTCTGTTCAGAGTGTGGGATCTCGGTGGGTACTCCCCTCAAGGGGGACTTGCAATCATCCCCCGGTACTCTTGTGCATGTTTCTTCTACTGTTGTCTTCCTTGTCTTTCGCTCTCCTTGCTTCTGCTGCCGCCGTATATCTCTGCGTAAACGCCGCTCTGCCCTTGTCTTCTTCTCCGGTAGCCCATGATCTATTCTCCACTTCACTCGCTCCTCTGCTGTCCGCCTCCTCATGACTGGAATGTCTGGCTGATCCACTGGTTTCTCGCTGCAAGGGCTGGGCGGTGGTGTGAAGTTTTTTTCGAGACGCTGCTTGATGTCGCATGTCAACCCCGCGAGGAGATTTGAAAGCTTCCCTCCCGGTTCATTGAACTGATTCTGGATAACCGTGTGTCCACCTTCGTCCATTGGAATCATGATTTCGTCCACCCCATAATCGTGCACCATGCGAAAGGTCTGTAGTAATGGCTTGCCGAACAGCACGGCCCATGCTCCTCTGCTGTCGAAAATCTCAAATGTCCCCACATGCGCTATGCCTCTCACGCTAACCTCTCCATGCCAGATTCCATGCGAAGGCACCAGTCGTCCATCGGCCATCTGTAAAGTTTTGTCTGATGGCTGCAGAGCTGTTAAGCGGTGTTTCACCTTCCCAAACATTATCGTGTCGATCGCATTCACCATCCCCCCATCATCGAACACGCTCCTGAATCTCACTATCTCTCCTTGTGGTCCTTTCAACTCTATCCCATGCACAAATGGCACACTCCTCTTGCTCTCGCTGCCGACGATGTACAGATCAACAATGGTTGTATTGACAACAGGCAAATACACGGGGGGCTCGGTGCTACGTAAAGTACGCGCTGCTGATTCCGTCCATATCTCTTCTATTTCGTCTGCATCGACAGGCTGAGCAATGTCCCTGGGCGGCGCCTCGTGCACAGGGACCACTGCAGTCGCTTGATTTTGAGGTGGGGTCGGACGAACTGGCGACTCTAGTTCGGCGACCCCTGGGCTTTTCCCTGCTCGAGGTACTCCTGAATGATCTGCTGTCTCATCTCCTCCGACACCCATGCTTCTTCGTTCACCACGAGGTTGACCTGAGCCGTTGAGTCTGCTGTTGCTCTACGTTTGATGCCTGCTGCGATAGCACGCCAACGTTCCTCTGAAGGTGGGACCTGCTTAGTCGAGGAACAGTTGGTCGCCATGTGTCCATGGTGTCCGCATTTCCAGCACTCTCCTGAAGCCACTGGCGATGTGCCTGGCGAGAGAGGGTATGGGCGTGTCTCGTTCGGTGAAAGGCTGCCATGGGCTGAACGCCAGGTTGTGACGTCTGTTTGGTACATTGCCTGGCCCGCTGGCGTGTCAGGGTGAACTTTCTGCGGGTTTCGTAGGATGTCTTGTAGACGGTCTGCATCCGGACGGTGCGCGTATGTGCCCCCATACTGCGCCGGCATTGCTCGTTGTGCTTGTTGTTGGGATATCTGGAATCGTGGTTGTTCGACCCGGCCTATGCTCATCGTCCTCAATGATGCTGCCACTGCCTTCGAGGGGGTATCCTGCAATCTCTTCAATCGCTCCATCTCCTCCTTCATCTTCCTGAACTCCTTCTTCTCCTTCTCCGCCTCCTGCTGCTCACGGATCAACGATAGCGGAATGGCGTGGACTGCATCGCAGAAGCTCCTCCACGTTGCGTGTTGGTCGCCGACTAGTGCCTTCAATGCTGCTGGTAGATTTCGTCGTACTGCCCCTATGAGGAGACCGTCGGTGTCAGGTATTGCTGCTGCCAGCCTCTGGACCTTATCCGCCCACACGATATGTGCTTGTTCCTCTGTCCCGTCCACTGCCTTCGTCGTCCCCAGCTCCTCCTCCTTCAACACGCAGTCCTCCAGCTGCTGCTGCTTCTCCGCTTTCGTCTTCCCCGGCTTTGTCTTCACTGGCCATTTGCTCTTGAATGCGGCCTCTAGGTGGGCCCACGTGTCCGTTGCCGTTGGTGGTAAGTTGTCGTACCATTCCTCTGCCACGGAGCTAGATTTTAAGCACGATGCGAAGAATTCCACCCGGCGTGAGTCGTCCCAGATGGTCGATGAAAGGAATAGTTGTTTTAGTGTCTTGAGGAAATCCTGCGGATTCTCATCTTTTTCGCCGTCGCCGTGGAAAGGGGAAATGCCGGGTAACTGGGATGTCATCTCAATGTCGGTATTGGGCAGAGGTGTGTCGGGTATGATTGGAGATGCGATAAATGGTGTAGGGGGGAATGAGAATGTCACCGAGGTCTCGGTTGATGGTGTGGTGCTGAGTGACCTCAAGGATGATGTGTCAAAGCCTGAGCCTGACAGTGGCCCTGCAAATTGTAACGCCATTGTTGCTGGTATAAAGCGACCTAGTGGGTCCCTATGGAACACTTTTGGCCTTGGTGCCAGTTTAACCCAGGTTTCGTTGTTAGAAGTGTGGTAGTTGTCCGCCAGGTCAACGACAAGAAATCTGAACCAGAGTAAACCGAAGGAGCCGAAACCGTAATTCGTGAGAGATATGCCTTAGACAGTAATAGTGTTGTCAAATCGCACTCTCATCACCAGATGGAGCAGGCCAATCCGGAACGTGGTGGATGGGATGGGTGCGTGTCTGTGTTGGTTCTCCGCCGAGCGATGACCGATGAGTGCATAAGGCACCATCACCAGAGATCGCCCTAATCTACGTTACATATATAATCTAGTCTAATCTATATCTACGCTATCTCATCTGCACTGCCACACCGTATCGGGAACAATGGAGGAAGCACACATTGTTAGAGAAGTAACAATGTAGAAAAGAGAGAATGTCCGTTTAAGGAAGCCAAGGTCGTAGTAGTGTGAGTACTACATAGAGAAGGTTCGAGAATATCAAGGAAGGTATGAATGGTGAAATGAAAATGGGTGGTCGTAACATTACCCCCGTTCTAGGCAACGACGCCTCGTCGTTGAGAGTCCCATCCTGTAGTCAATTTCCATAGGGTTCTCCTGTTGTGTTCGCGATTCCTTCTGGGTCCATGTCGTTCTCGTACCCATCTAGTGTCGGGGATGCCCGACTATCGTAATCTGAACGTGGTCGAACCGGTTGGTGGCCTGGACAGTCTCTGAGATAATGGTGCGGCTGTATTCGTCCGCAGCCGGAACAGAGGTAAGTAGGGCACAAAAGTGCCCAATGTCCATGTTGCCCACAGTTATTACATTCATTTCGTCGGCTTCGGTCGTAGGCAGAGGTCGACGTTCTTGGTGGGCCGGTCGAGTTCGAGCCGGACGCCGTTGACGGCGTGGTCGTGGGGAACGGGTAAGGGGAGGAGGTCCGGCCTCCTCCGGAATAGACGGGAGGTGGGCTGTTTCGTGTCGGTCGAGGATACCGCGGGGTGGGGCGTTGGGTTCTCGGAGACGCTCCATCGAGGTGGATGGGGTTGTCGAATGAAGATCCTGGGGACTGGTGTCTGGTTCTGTGAGCGGTTCGCGGGCGTGCGGTAGGTGCAAACGTTCTGCTTGCCGATCTAGCTCGATGTCTATGGTACTCGGTACGGGTTTCTTGGGTTCTGAGTTCGAGGTCGCCTCGCATGGTGAAATGGAAAATGTTGGACTGGGTCGTTTGGAGGACTCGTATGTCCTCTTCTAGTCGTCGTATGGTTCGTTGGACTTCGTGGAACGTGTCGAGCATGGCGCGCTCGACATTCCGTCCTTCATGAGCTCGCATGATAGAGGCGTAGTATAGGTCATTCGTCACGAGCTCGATGAATTCGAGCTGAGTCAGAGGGGGAAGAGGTTCAGAGGAAGAACCAGTAGTACGGGAGTTCGTTGCCGATGTCATCGTGGTGTAAATGAGGGGGAATGGTTCTGAAAGTGGGGATTACAAGTGTTCTTGTTGGGGAAGTGAGGACGGTTTTCAGGTGCTTGTATTTAAAGAGGTTGGCGAAGGGTAGGAGGTAGTTGGTGGAGAGTCGTTCACATTCGATCTGGGTCGTGGAGCTTTTTCGAAGCAGAGTCGAGTCGCCAAGAATAAGCTCACATTCTTCCAATCTTTCCCAATCCCCTCTCTTCCATGCTTCTTCTCGTTCTAGTTCTTTCCTTATCGTCCAATCGTTTATGTCATTAAACGAGAGTAGGTGTAGACCGTCGAGGTCTTCCAAGTTCGGTATTCCCTTAATTAGAAGGCCTTGTTCTCGATTTATCACGATCGGCCTCATGTTGGTATCGTTGTTTTGGCTATTTTTAGCCTTGAAACAAGAGGAAAAGGCGGTAAAGAGGGCTCGAAGGGCGTTCATGGTGTTCAGAGTGGGGGAGAAAGTGGGAGTTTATGGCAACGTTGGTAGTCGTTCAGCGTTTCCAAGGAGTGTTCGAACGACGTCGAGGGTTCCCACGAGTCATCCGAGTCTGGACGACCCTTCCAGTGAATCAAGTAGAGTAGTTTTCCTCGCATTTTCTTGTGGGCTATAATAGCTTCAAGTTCCCATTCTTCTTCTCCATCGATAAGGTCAGGAGGGGGGAAGGTAAAGTTCGGTCCGTGGGCTTCGGTTTCTTTGAATGGTGTAAGAAGAGCGGCATGGAATATGTCGTGGATCTTCCAAGTCCGCGGTAATTTCAGTTTGTAGTTTATGGGACCAGTCTGTTCTAGAATTTCAAATGGTCCATGTCGCTTTGGGGCTATCTTCTTAGTCTGATATGTGGTCTTCAGGTTTTTTGCTTCGAGCCAGACCTTCTGACCTTTCTTGAAGGGGATTGTGCCTCCTTTAGATCGCTCTATCATTCGGCGTCTTGCGAGTTCATGGGCTGCTAATGCTTCTTCTCTATCTCTGGTGAGTTGTTTGAGATGGGCTTCGACTTCTGGAAAGTCCGTTTTTTCGAAGGAAGTGGGAATGGTTCTAGGTGCGATGCCATTCATGAGTTCGAAAGAGGTTCTGGTCCTTTCCGCGTGTCTTCGGTCATTTAGCGTGAATTCCAGGGTTGCCGTTGCATCGCTCCAATCTTCTGGGTGTTGAGAACAATAGATTGAGAGATATGCTTCGATTTCTTGGTTGAAGCGCTCTGTTGAGCCATCAGATTGGGGGTGGTATGCTGATGAAAGGGATTGTTTAATGCCCATAAGCTTCAGATATTCCTGAAATCCCTTCGCATTGAAGCGTGGGTCTCGATCAGAAATCTCTTCATCTGGTAGTCCATAGCGTTTGTAAACATTGTTCCAGAGGAGTCGTCGAATTTCGTCCGAATTTGAGGTTTTTGTAGTAGGGATGATAATTACCCCCTTCGTATGTCCGTAGTCCACGACGGACAGTATACTATCAAAGCCTTTACTGATCGGCAAATCAGTTATTAGGTCATAAGAGATTTTGGCGAAGGGGCGCAGCGTTTTGGCGCCTTCAATTGCCATTAGTATTGGCTTCGTCGGCCGTCGGTTTATCTTGAATTGTTGACAGGATGCACATCCAGAGACATATTCTTTTATGAATCGTCTCAGTCCTGGCCACCAGTAGTATTCTCGTACTTTATTGAAAGTTTCCAGTTCTCCTGGGTGGCCTGCGGTGTCGCTATCGTGGTGTCGTTTTACTATTTCTCGTCGCAGTTCTATGTTGTTTGGAATATAATTCCGTCCTTTATAGAAGAGGAGGGTGTTCCCGTTCGCTGTTTCTGTTGTCCAATCTTCTATATTCCGTCGTAATTCTGTTGGGCCTTCTTCCAGCAGCAATTTGATTGCTTCGGCTGCTTCGATATCAAGATTGTCAGATTCTGCAATCCTTTTCTGTAGTTCGAGATCGATCAGGTTGACGAAGAGGTTGTCCGGGAGCATGGTTATGTCTTCGTTGTCATTTTCATCTATGATCATGTCAGGGCGTCTGGAAAGAGCATCTGACTGTATCATTTTTGATCCTGCTTGGTGTATGAGTTCCAGGTCGAATTCTGACAAATAAAGGTGCATCCTCATTTGGCGTCTATTCAGGTTTCGGGGTTGTCGATAGTACGTCAAATTCTTGTGATCCGAATAGACGCGTGTGGTAAATGGTGATCCGTAAATGTAATGACGCCATTCCTCCAGGGCCCGTTTGATCGCCAAGAGTTCTCGATCGTAGATCTCGTAGTTGCGCTCTGCCGGAGTGAAGCTCTTTGAGATGAAGGATACAGGATGTCGGTTGCCATTGGAGTCGAGTTGCGTGAGGACAGCTCCAGTTGCATACTTTGATGCGTCACATTCAATCTGGAAGGATCGTGTCTGGTCTGGCATCATCAAAACTGGTTCTTCTGTGAATTTCTTTTTCAGGGTGTCAAACGCTTCTTGCGCTTCTGGTGTCCATTCGAATGTCAGGTGATCTTTCTTCAGAAGCATGTTCATGGCTTGGGCGATTTCAGAGTAGCTCCGAATAAACCATCGATAGAAGTTTCCGAATCCTAGGAAACTCCTTACTTGCTTGACGGTTGTTGGGACAGGCCATTCCGATAGTCCCTTGAGCTTTGCCGGGTCCATCCTTACTTGTCCGTGCCCAATGATGAACCCTAGATATGCTGTTTCTGGTACGAAGAATTCGCATTTTTCGGGTTTCAAGTAAAGGTCATTTTCCCTGAGTCTTTGAAGAACTTTGCGAGTGCGATCTTTAAGCTCTTCAATGGTGTCGGCGAAGATCAAAATGTCGTCCATATATACAATCAGCCATAGGAGGAGGAGCATGTCTTTGAAGGTCGAGTCCATCATGGCTTGGAAGGTTGCTGGGGAGTTACACATTCCGAAGAACATGACCAATGGTTCATAGAGCCCTCGATTGGTTGTGAAAGCAGCCTTCCAGATGTCTTCTTTTGCGATTCTAACGTTGTTGTAACCCCAGCGGACGTCTAATTTGGTAAAATATTTTGCTCCTTTGATCTTATCCATGAGTTCTTGGATGAGGGGAAGTGGGTATTTATTCTTGATCGTCCATTCGTTTAAGAGTCGGTAGTCCTGGCAAGGTCGAAGTTTCCCATCTTTCTTTTCGACAAAGAAGAATGGAGAAGCCATGGAGGATTTCGACAGTCGGATATACCCTTTGTTGAGGTTATCCTTCAGGAATTCATCCAGTTTGATGTTTTCCGTGGGGTTCAGTGGATATGTCTTTGGTTTGAATTTCGTATTCAAGAATTCTTCGAAGCCCGGTTTGGTGTCAATATGGTGGTCCCAGGGTCGAGATTCTGGGAAACGATCCGCCACCTTTTGGTCGAATAGGTCCAAATAGTCATGAAGAGAGAGAGGGATCATTTCTTCAAGGGACTTTTTTGGTTTTTCTGCTTCGACCTCTTGGGCGAGGGTTTGGGACGTCGTGTGTTTTGCGTTTATCCATATGTCCCTGGTTTCTTCATCAAATCCATGTTCCATGTATGCCACTAGAAGGTCATCGTCGTATTCCTCTTCCATTTCCAAGAAGGCCATGTCATAGCCTTCGAGGTTATCGTCCAAGGTATCCGGGTCCGGGGTGGGTTCCATTGCTTCATTGAAAGTTAGAGGGAGATCCGCTACCGATATGGGAGTAAACTCCTCATATGGCAAACTCATGTCCAATTCGGATTGTGTCGACTTGATTAAGTCGAGAGGGAGGTCCAGTTCTTGTGGTTCTGCCTGGTCTACTGGTTTGGGTCTCGCTAGTCTTGACAAGGCTTTCTTAAAAAACCTTTTGATTAGCGAGCCACGAGTGATACCCATGACTGCTTTTCGCCAGGTTAGGGTGCCTTTTCGCCAGTTTACGTCCGGGTCATTTTTTCTGAACCATGGCAGACCAAGGATGATTTTTTGTCTTCCTAGTCCTGTGATCATGAAGATTGTCCGTTCTGTTCGTCCGTTTACCGTGAGATCCATTTCGACATAGTGGGTAATGGATCCCTTTTTGTTCAGGGTTCCATCTACATTTTTCACTGGGATGGGTTTATCGAGTTTTTTGAGTTTCAGACCGTTATTCTGAGCATGGTTGTGATCCATGAAGATTCCACCTGCTCCAGTGTCAAGGAGGGCGGAGGTTTCAACGATTCTCTTATTCTGATTTTCACTCGTGAGGGAAACAGGAATGTGCATGGATTGTTTCTCTACACGGGCTACTAATACAGAATGTAAAGAGAGAATGGGCGAGGCATACGTTGGGATGAATCGCCGTCTCAAAAATCCTTCAACTCTTTGTCCTCCTTTGTGTCTTCTTCGTCATAGTCGGCTAATTCTTTCAACTCGTCCTGGCTAAACTGCACTGTCAAAGCGCGGATTTGATTGTATGCCTCTCTGGTAGAGGGCTTTCGGCTTGTGGATCTATCCTTGTCGTAGGATTTGTTGTACCCGGAGGTTTGTTTGCCTTTCTTTTTGGGCAATCGCGGGATATGTGTCCATTCTGTTTGCAGAAAAAGCAAGCTCGGCGCATAAGGTCGTTGCGCTCATCTACTGTCATCGCATCTACGTCCATCGCATTTGGGTCATGGGTTGGTGCGGGGGCTTGGTAGCGGGGTATGTAAGTGTTCCTTCTCCAGGGTTTGTCTGCTTTCTTTGTTTGGGCTTGTGGCTGCCCTTCTTTGCGGGTACTGAACTTCTTCAGGAAGCGATTGAAGTTGTTGTCCAGTTTTACCGCTTTATCGTACCATCCTATCATGGTCTCGGGGACGTTTTCGCTCTTTAGAATACTAGCCAGGAGTCCTTGGTTTAGACAGTCCTGGTAGTAGTCGATTTGGGCGACATCGCCCGTGATCCCTGTCTTTGCAAGGAGGATCTTGAATTTCGCATTGAGTTCATCCGCAGATAGTTTTCCTTGTCTCAGCCTTTTGAGCTGGTCTAAGGAGTCCCCTTTTTCATCAATTGGAGTGAAGGCCTTGGCCAATTCCCTTGTGAAGTTCGCCCAGCTCCCAAAGATCAGGGTTCCAGCGACAGTCCGGTCTTCGATCCAGGCTTGTCTCCATGCTGCTGCATCTTTTTCCGAGAGGAAAGACAAGGCATAGGAGATTTTCTTCTTATCCGTGTCATAGGTGTCATCATTGACCCCAAGGTACACGGTAAGTGAATGCTGGAAAGTTTTGAACTTGCTTCGGGTTCCGTCAAATGCGGCAGGGGGGTTAATGCGTAATTCCTTTATAGAGGATTGCCCGAGTCTTTCATGTAAGGGTGCCACGGGGGCAAATGCCGGGTTTGGTCGGGAGGGTCGTTCTTCAGAGTGAGATCGAGATGGCATCTCGTAGTCTCGTTCGGGTTCAGTTGTGTCTGCGAAATGTGGGTCTAGGTCTTCAAGTGCTTGAGTGACTTGTTCGATGGCCGGGTCGTTTGTAGTGATTGGTGGGATTGAGACGTCCAGTGTGGACCCTTGTATCGTTTCAGGGGTTTTGTTCGGGGTAGAGTCGGAGTATTCCGACGTTGTAGTCCGGGGAGTTAAAGACGCTATGCTGTTGACTTCCGGCGCCGATCAGGATCTTTCACCTTGTACGGCAGTCGTTCGGGGTCTTCTTGTTTGAGTAATTTCTCAACGTCGTCTTGAATTGAGATTAAAGGTTTATGCCTTTATCTTGAGGATCCAGACAAACTTCGGGAGTTTGGTTTCGGGTTTCGTAGGTTCGGGGTGCGCCTAGCTGAATAGAAGGTGCAACGTGGTTTGACGAGCTTGATCTTTTGTTACGGTCGTAGCGAAGTGTTACTAAAGATAGATGTGATCTATATTTAGTGAACGACTACACGACCGTGAAGTCAAGTTTCAGTATACGTTCAGAATGCCGCTAGTGGTATTGTCTGAAGTAGAGCTTAGAGGTTTCAAGGTCCAGAGTAATCAGGTAGGATTCTCAAGATCAAGCTGGAGAAGCTATCTACTACAAGTGCCTGGTTTTATAGTACTTAGGTATAGGGCATTGTTCCGAACGAGGAACAATGGTAAGAAGGAAGAAGCATTGTTCCGAAAGAGGAACAATGGCAAAGAAGAATAGAACATATCCAAGCAGACGATATAAGTACAATGGAGACCGTATCGGGAACAATGGAGGAAGCACACATTGTTAGAGAAGTAACAATGTAGAAAAGAGAGAATGTCCGTTTAAGGAAGCCAAGGTCGTAGTAGTGTGAGTACTACATAGAGAAGGTTCGAGAATATCAAGGAAGGTATGAATGGTGAAATGAAAATGGGTGGTCGTAACACCTTCTCAGAGTGCGCTCCAGGGCGATTATGAAGCCTTTACGGATCATGTAGGATCACTGGTTGATGACACGTTGCCAGAGGATGTATTGGACTTCATATGTGGTGCTTATGAAGTGGGAACTGGGATTGGCGGTACGCATAGCTTTTCTCCTTCTTTCTACTATGAAATGACATTTTCATGCCCTGACACCTCAGATCAAATCGCGATACGGTCCTGGTTCCCTAGGTACAATACCTGGGATGGTTCTGGCCTCAACGTTGGGCATTGGAACGATGAGTGTGAAGAATGGTATCTCAAGCGTCGTAACGAAATCCTGGCGGGGAAAACGAAGCCTCTCAGCGGCAACGAATGGCGTCAAAAATTAAGGATGACTCGGCATGCACCCAAGCTGGTTTTCCAGATGAACAAAGCCGCTCTCTCCTTCCTCCAATCATCGCAGGCAGATTCTCTTTTACGCCCCACTCTTGACACTTAGGCGCTTTCTCCGCGACTTCATGAACTTTTTTTGTAATGTCACAATTTACAATGTAATATAATTGCTAATCGACCAGTTACACCCTCATTGCCTGAATATGCGCTGACGGATTTCTCAGTGTGCCGAATTTTATGTAGCTTACTTTTATGTTTCTAGGAACCACATCTACTGCCTTTGCTTGTATCCGATACAGCAAAGGCCCTCCCAAGGCGCCTGAGGATCCTAGTATCCGATACAGGAATCTTCCAGAATATCCTATCCATCCATTCGGTGTCATTGCCTAATCACAACACTTGTATCTGATACAGCGAAGTGTGTTGCTGCACTAGTTCCTTCGCCCCTCTAATCTAGTTTGCCTCGCCGACCTCGCGCGCATCCAATCAGGCGAAATCATCTCGAGGAACCCAAGTTTTTCGTTCTTCGTTTGTATCAGATACAGCGATGAAACCGTTTCACATATTCCCTCTCTCAGCCATACGACGGGGTGGACTTGAATGAACTCAGCCGACATTGTTATTCATTTATACCTGAAGGTCATCAACGTTGTTGTTCATTTATACCTGAAGGTTTTCAACGTTGTCATTCATTTGTACCTGCATTTCAGCAACATCGTCGTTCGTTTGCAGTGAATCCCACACTCTTTCTCTTTCACAACCACCTTCAATGCCAGAAAGCTTCTATACGATCTTTTCCTCCCTCAAACTCTACTACGATGTCGGGCATTATTGTACCCGACGCGGCTGTATCAACGACCGGACAGTGAGGAAGGTCCTACGGGTATTCTTCGCCCTCGCGGTCTATCATCATCAAAGCGAGTTTTCAAGAAGTCTGGGCCCCAATGAACGGTTCAGCGAATATAAATTGGTAGTTTGGTAAGCCTTCACTTCTCTACCCATTGTTATTTGATTTCCCCTGACTTTGATATACCTGCAGCGTGGATTTTCATTCGAGCCAGTCGGACAATGACTACCATTTCACCTTGCGAGCATACGACGCTATGAACCTCCACGTAGGAACTCTCCATATAAGCGACATTCACACAGCGACGATCGTGCTGAAGGAACCTCAAAACCAAACGCTTTTCGAGTATGAGAAGGATTTGGGAACGATCAATGGGACGAGGATATTCGAAATCG